>VXBR01001871.1:29124-44444 GCA_013400215.1 Cisticola juncidis | reverse complement strand
CCGCTGGAGGAAGCGAGTCACGGGGAGGGCCGGGGCGGGCAGGCTTCCTGCCGCCATTAGCTCGGCGGGCAGCGGGGCCGGGGCCCGCAGGGAGGGCGGCCGTGCCCTCCTGCCCCAGCTCCGCTCCCTCAGAGCAGGGTTGCGGAAGGAGGGATGCAGCAGGAGCTCTGGATACCCCCTCGGCTAAGAAAGGCTGTGAGGGTGTGATAAAAACCAGGGCAAGATCACCCTCTCCAGCCTGAGCTGTGGGGCTTGGGCACCTCCAGCTGTGGGCGAGCCCCCTGCTGTGCCCTCCTCGGGCGCACGGCAGGGACATTGCCTGGGATCAGCACAACCGATTCCTTGTCAGGTCGTGGCATCTGCGTTTGTTCTTGTCCATGGACAACTCTGCAAGTGAAACTCTGGGACCTGGTTGTGCTCTAGGCAGGCAAATCCCCACACAGCCATAGCCCGTAACACCATAGCCCCATAACACTTGGGGGATTAGAAGGGGTGCATTTTAAGTTACCAGTCCTTCATATAACGAGATATGTTTTTATGGCACTCTTGATGCTGTCTTAATTGTGATGGATAACTCCAGCATTTGGACACGAATTCAGGTGCTTAGTTGAACAAAATGAATATTTGCAAAGTAAGCACAGCTTGATCTGTGAGTATTTGATTATGTACATGCTTTTGAAGGGTGTCCATTGCTTTTACATGCCTTAGCTTCTCTAAGAGTCCAGGGTTACAGATTTTGCAGGCAAGTTGCTCCATTTTTGTCAGCTGTAGCTTTCGTTGCTCTAGTGTGCCTTGAGATAAAAATTAAGATACTCAAATCCAGAATCTCATTTAAGGGGAAAAAACCAACCAACCAACCAAACAAACAAACAAAAAACCCAAAGCAAACCAACCAACAAAAACACTCCCCAATAAACACCCACTTCTGAAGACTTTTGGGAAAATCTTGCCAATTAAACAGAATATGCAAACAACCATACTGGCCGTAAGATGCTACCATCTTCAAAGAAATGTTACAATCTTCACATAACTCACATTGCTGCCTTCTTTCAAAAGAAGAAAATAATTTTTAAAAATGCATCTTGATTTGTAAAAGAAGTCCAAGCATTAATATTGGCCAGCTTTTTGCATCTAAGTCCCAATGGACTTTTCCACTTCTGTCATTCTTAAGAAATAGCAAACATTTTATATGACAAGGTGACTGCTAATGAAGATTGAGGGCTATTTTTTCTGATCAAAAGACTTTTTGCAGATTGGCTGGATGATTGTTTTTTTTAATTATGTATGAGAAAGCCCACTGAACCCTGTAATTTTGGCTAAGGTATTTCTGCGTGTCTGACATTGATTGGTATTGCTTCTGAAGCTTGTGATGGGACCTTTAACCCAATGTGCCAAGCTGTAACAGTGGGACTGCTCCACCAGTCCTGAAGCTGGACTCTCTGTTCCAGGCCTTTGAGTAAGAACAGAGGTCTCACATTCGGTTCCTTTTCCTGCCTAAGTAAAGACACTGAACCATAATAAAAATCTCTAGCTGATACCAAAAATACCAAGGATAACAGTATGTATTTACATAAAGAGAAAATAAAAATAGATACAGATTTATCATAATAATGTTTCAGAGTATTTTAGAATGGTAAAAGAGGTCAGAGATTTATTTTTTTCTACAGAATATGAAATAGGGCACCAGTTAGGCATTAAGCTTAAGAATCCGTGATCACATCTGAGCCAATTTTGTCAGTCTGTGTTAAGTCTTATTTTTCTTTCATCAGAAGTTTTGAAAATGTTACTTGAAATTCATGGGGAAGAAGAAAGCCATGCTTCATCATGTTTTCTGTATCTGTTAAAGTGCTTCAGGGCATTTTTTAATATTTCCCAAATACTTAGTTTTAGTTACAATTCTTGCCTCATTCTTTCCCCCCTTGGCTTGAAATAGTTCAGCAACAGCTCTTACCCATTGAGTTGAAGTGTTTCCTTCACCAGGAAAGCATCAAGGTGGTTTGTGGTTTTATTCACATCAGTGCAATAACCTGGAAGGTTTTGTCTTCTTCCTTTTGATGGCTTTGTTTAGTCTGAGGTTCAAGAGTGGAAGCCTGTTGTCATTCCAAAGTTAAGGATAGTTATTTCCAGAACAGGTTCTACTAGTTTTATTTAAATAAAATAAAAAACACTTCATAAACTTACTGAAAGGTGATTCTTTTTACTAATTGTCATTCTTTGTTGCATCATTTCTTACACAGCTATAAACTTGGCAGATTGCTTATTCATAGAGATCGAAATGCTTTTATTGACCTTTCCCAATACCACCAAGTCCAGGTGGTTTTGAATTTCAAAATGTTTCCTATTAGTAACTGAACTTGATTTCCCAGTTATTTGGTGTTACTGGGTCTCAAGAATTATTCTTAAGTTTTGGTAACTCCAAATAACGTTTCTGAAAGAATTAAAATAACCCACAATACTACCACCAAACATTTCAACAATTTATTCATACAGCATTAGCAGTTCTATAAAAAGAAGTTAGGGACCTTGTGCATGGGCTGTCCTTTGGGTAGAGGTGTCTCGTTCTTTGATCTAAGAAAACACAGTTTCTGGGTTTCCTGAGTGTCCGTGTTCTATATCCAGGTACTGAATGCAATATACTCACCTTCTACAAAAAGTCTTGCTAGTGAAAAGCACTCTTAAAGTCATTCTAGGAACACTGAACATATGGAAAGAGAATATGGAAACAGTAGGCATAGTACCCAGAATCAGTCACCTGGCTACTCAAAAGACCTGCCATGGAAGTGTGAACTGAGCTGGAGATCACTTCCAGGAAGTAGCCCAATTAATTGGTATGTGTGTATTCTCTAACTTACAGATGACTCAATTATGTTGAGAAAGAGAAATGGCTCTTAAAGTGTGAAAACTTAAGGAAAAAAACTCGGAATGGCTACTATAAACAGAGCTATACTGTTTATAAAACTAGAAAGAAATCATAGTATCAAGTAAAATCAATAAATAATTGAGCATGAAGTAATTCATTACATAAACTAATTGTACTGCTTCTAAGAAAAGATTATACTTCCTTCCAGCAAAAGCCTGACTGTAGCCAAAAAATCTCATAGCTGGGAGAATGATCAGTTTTAAAGGAAAGAATAAGAAAGTTTGAATTCATCTGGAATTTCAAGATTTGTCTGCTAAACAAATCTCTTGGCAAAATGATATAAAATCTTCCAGTATTACTGTAGGTCCACAGAAACTGGTGCATCTTCAAACCTGAAACTGGGATTTTACACAGGACAGTCTTGTTCCTGTTTGAGGATGGCCAGGAGCATCCCTTGGCAAGCAGCCAATTAAGTCTGGCCGTGTGGCTGACAGACAGGACCACGGTGTGAGGTGGCAGCTGGGACTGTGCCTTCTGCAGGACTGAAGGTGTCAGTGCCACTCTTCCAGGTTTGCCCCAGTGCTTTCCCCCCTCACTGCCCAGCACCAGCTCAGGGCTGGAAGCAGCAGTGCCAAGCCAGGATGGTGCTGTGCCTGAGTTAATAAGCCCTGCCAGTTTTAATTGGACTGTTTGGAAACAAGGCAGCTGTTGTGCATCCTCAGCCTAATTTATTTCCAAATTTGATAATCCACCCAGTATTAATGGAGAGCTGACTATAATTATCTTTTTCTGGTTAGACTAGTTGCAGAGTAAGTCATACTACATTGTGCTCTCTTTCTCATATGTTCCATTGCAACTTTAAAGAACTTATTGCATTATGCTTCCTTTTTGGCTTCCTACCTTATACTTTACAAGAAATTTCTGAGCAGTTGAGTGGTAGTCACATGTTTCCAAAGTCAGCTGAGTCTATTTATGTATTTGACAGAGTGTCTCATATTCTTCTTTGTGCTCAGTAACAAATCTTTGAACTGTAGATCACTTTTAAATGTGTAATGATTTACTGTAAGTTGTGCAGCTTTGTATAAATATATATATAAATATATATATAAATATAGAGGATATGTTATATCATAGTAGCAATAAATTGCTTCAAATGAATACTAGTGAAAGATGTGAAAAGAACTTTTAATACTCTAACTACCAGAAGCATCCCAAACCATTTTTTAATAGCATCTGAATAAATTACTGGTTAAATTAATAATAGGATATCTAATGTATTGGACATGTCTTGGACTCATAGAAAATGAGTATCTTGTGATTTTGTGTATGACCCATAACATAATATCAGGCTGAAATAAAATTCTACTGAAATTATTAATTGCTATGTGACCAAGATGTCGTGTTCTTTGTTTTAACATAAAACACATGGCTTTGTTTATTTCCATTAAACACGTTAGCAAAATGCTAAAATGGATATGCACAGATGGACTGGCTGGTGGGATGGATCTAATTAAAACATCATTGAAGGTGAAGGGTATAACTGCCATCTTTAATTTCATGTAATTTAAGGACAATTAAGTCTCCTCCTGTGACCAAGCACAGCAGCAGCCTCCATCCAGATCCAGAATAAAAATGGTTTCAAATGCTGGAGTCATTGATGGCAAAGCCAGCCAGAGGTGTTACCACCACTTCCTCCGTGCCTGCCTCTGCCCTGCTCTATGTGGATGTATTGCTATGATTTTTGTTTGGGGTCTTGTCTGATGGAGGGCATCTGATTTAAAAGTTTGCATTTGCTTTGCAAGAAACAGGAACAATGAGAGAGTGGGTAGTTTGTTGGAGAATTAGTGGACTATTTTAAGCTAAAATTTTTATGTTTTTGCAGTGCAAATGTCAATATACAGGCTCCTTCCTCCTTCTAGCTGTGCTTTTTGTGATGTATGTTGCTCCCTAACCTGCTTCAGGTGATGGTCCAAAGGAGTTCAGGGCTGTCTGAGAATGGTGAAAAATCTTTGGGTGAAATACAAGAAATGACTAAAAGAATTATACAGGTACTTCATCAAAGAAATGCATATCTGGTATGATTCTTTACATTAATATAAGAGACTTCTAATGCTTGAGATATGATTATGAAATGCCAATAAATAACCTGCTAGGCATAAAGGTTACCAAAAGTCAAAATACTACATTCAAATGCAGGCTGGATCTGCAGAAAATACTGTCAATTTAGTGTCAGAGGAAAGCTGCTTTTTCAGTCTTTGCAACATACAAATATCAGAAGCTAATGCATTTAATGTCACTGTATCTAAAGCCAGCTCTTGGTCTATTTTTTTTTTATCATGAGATCCTATGAACCAATCACACCTCGCACTTCTGTGTTTCTTTCTGACAACACAACTGAAAAATGCATGTGGTCTTAATTCTGATGACTCCCTTTGATTCCCTTTAGCTTTCTATGGCTAGTTAGGCTAAAAAAGCTGAATGATAATGTCTTAATCTTTATATACAGCAGAACACACCTTAAGGCCTATTAGAAGTCCACAAAAGTTTGCCAGCATGATCATATCATTCTTGGTCTTCCTGTTTTTTGTTGGGACTCTTTGTTCTCACATACACAGCGTAGCACAAAGGGGTCTGTGTACCTAACTGAGGCTACTGCAGACCACAGAAGCCCCACAGAGCTCTCCTGCCTGCTTCCCCCTGGAGCAGAGCCTGTCTGTGCTACCCAGGGCAAAGGCAGAGCAGGATGTGGTGGTGCAATAGGATGCCGTTTTGTATCTTTAGAGAAACGGCAAAAAACCTCAGAGGCTGATACAGAAAGCAATAAGGAAACTCTAGGCAGCACCCAAATGGGCACTGATACCACAATCTGTTTGTTTCCTGCTGGGTAGTGACTCCTCCCTGCAGGCTGCTGAGACAATGTCAGGAGCACAAGTACAGGAACAAGTACAGTCATACAAGGAAAATGCAGTGCTGCATTGCTGCCCAGGCAGCAGGTCTGGGCACCCCCAGTCTAGCTCAGCAGGAACCCTCTCACGAGCTCTGCTCCTCCACAGTGCTCAGAGCTTCCAGTGTCACAAGATCAGATGTTTCCAATTTTTCTTCCTGTGGCAGCTACTTAGAAGTTCTTCTGCTGTCTGGAGAAAGCCAAATACTGGGAACCCTTTCCTGTCATATGACTGGACCTACTGCTGCAAATGAAGGGCTTGCCAGAAAGCTGGAATTCTGCAGCATGTGCACTGAGGCGCTACATCCAGCAGTGCTGCTGGAGGGAGGGTTGTCACTGTGGCAAGCTGGTGACTTGCTTTAGTAGGGGCAGCTGAGGAGTGTGTGGGAAGCAGCGTTGTATCATTATAGGAGAGGCTGAAAGCCACATATTGTCATTGCTTTTTGTAGCTTTGTAGTGTGTTTTTAGAGGTGTGCTGCCCTTACAGCATGGGTGAGAGAGCACAGCCCCTAGGAGGCTGACAGCAGGGCCCGACTGCTGCTGTTAGCAAAACAATTCTTCCAGCTGGCAAACCTCTCTCAGTATTTTCCTAGGATAAAGGTCACCGTGAGCAAGATACAAGCAGGGTGAACTATCTCAGCAGGCTGTGGGAAGGTTTTGGACTGTAAACTGTCCACCGTATGTGACCTGCTCAAGCACCTGAACTTGTGCAGAATTTGCCTTGCAGCCGAGAAGCTGCCCCACCTTTTGCTTTCCACCGTGTGATTTGCCATGCAGGCAGGTGGTTGGTAACCCTGCAGCAATGCCGTGTGTTACCTGTGCACTTGACAACCCAGCTCCACTTCTGCAAACTTAGAGACTTGTGTTTAGCCAGTCAGATTCCTAGAGATTAATCAGGCATATAAATGTTGGCTGGATCAGTAAATAGTTTCCCAGTCCTTTCAAATTCATTTATGGTAACTCAATGCTTTTCCTTGTTTTTCTTTCACATTTTAAAACCAGAACATTTAGTTCAAGGGTCACATACAGTCATTATCTTTAAATACTCTCTAAACATAAGCGCTGACAAGATCCTAGGTCAGCAAGTATCTCTCAGTGAAAACCATGAAGCGTGCATGTACTGCAGTCAGAGTCAACAGCACCTGGTAATATGCCTAGGTTTTTCTTAGAAGGTAACAATGGTTTCTAATTAGTTCTTCACCTTCTCAAATCACACTTCTATGAAATAGCAAAAAGAAAAAAGCCCCAAACAGAAGAGCAGTATCCAATCTGTGACTGCGAGAACATGAATAATAACGCAATGGAAAATGTTCTCATCAGTGTTTAACTTAAAAGCTTTGAAAGAAATCTGTGACAGAAGAAAAGTTGCCAGAGTTTTTTCATCCCTCCCCTGAACAGAATTGCTTGTGCATACAGAATTTCAGTGGTTTTGTTAGATTTGATTTACACTGCGTTGTAGCATTGCCAAATGGAGCAATGTTCAGTACTTTGAAACAAATGAAAAAGAGTGGCTTTGTTTCAAATAAGTGCTCTGGTCATTGTTAGGTTTGAGTCCAGATCTCTTCTTGTTTATGCTTTGGTACACTTGGACTGGTGCTGCCAGTACCTGTGGTTTCACCATGTCACAGCCTTCCAGGGCAGGTTTGCTGTGAGGGGCTACCAGGCTGTCAGCTCCCCATCAGACTTTCCCCAAGTGACATGTGGTTCTTATTTTGAGATGGAAGAGATTTGAGATTGGTTGAAAAATGACTGACTCTCTCATTCTGGAGCAAAGAGGAAAGCAAGTCCTCGAATCCTATATGCTCACTGTCAGAAATCAAAGAATTAAATCGCCACAGCAATTATTTTAAGTTATGTTCCTTATTTTCACCCAATTCCGTGCATTTTAGGAGCCCCAAGTCATGAATTTTGAAAAGCAATGCAAATACTATTAAACAAAATATCAATGTTTGGGGAATAATTCTAGGTACATATTAAGGAACAGATGGTTTGGGTGTGCTGCCGGCGTTTTGCTGTTAAACCTGGAATAAATGAAACTAGATAAAGTATTTAATGCAGAAATTCCCAAACTGTCCATTTCTATGTCTCTCTACCATTCGCCTCTACTTGTGGATCCAAAAGCTGATTCTGTGTTTAACAAGGGTGACTTGCCTAATCTTTAATAATATAAATGAGAGCAGTTTGTCTTGTCACCCTTATATAGGTGCTGAAAGGATCTCTCCTATGAGAACACCATGTGAGGACATCACATAACTACTATTGATTGCTCACAGTTTATTTCATGGGTACAGATATTCTGCTCTTACAAATATTTGAAATTATGCATACAAGAGCCTTCATTAAATGCTTAAAAATCTATCTGTCAAGAACCACATTCTGTGTGTTAAAAGCAGCCAAAGCACAATATATAGTTAGTATTTATGATTGCCTTTTTCTTTTTGACGACCTAACACACACTGCTTCCATATTGCTAATGGTAAGAACTTCTGTTTACTGTACGTCCAGTATGACAGAAGTTTTGATTAACCAAAGTTGCTGGCATCCTCTTGTATTAAACCCATATTTAGATAGAGAGGTGCTGTTTTGATGTACGTTTATCTTTTCTTACTCTGGCTGGTATTTGCTGAAGCAGAATTCTATTATTTCAATCAAATGACACCTGCAAGTTCCATTGAAAGTCCCAGTCAGTGTGAATTATATATAGCTACTGTAAAAAGACTGGCAAATTTTAGCTTCCCTAGGTTTTCAAAAGCTAAGGTCTTAATTAAGCAGAGGTGGATAAATATACAGCTTTGATGAAGACAGTTTTCATCGTGAGGATGTGTCTGCTGCTTCTATGGTTTGTAGGCACACTGCATACAAAAACAAGGCAGCGACTGTGCTGGTTGGCATCGTTACCAATATAGGGCAAAAGCAATTATTATGTGTGGAAAACTGTAATGGAAATTTATATCAACAACAGAGGAAGAATTGGCTTCTGAAAATGTGCATGAAAATAAAACATAATAGAGCAGGGAGATCATCTTCCCACAGTACTGCACAAATAAGAGTTATGTGTGCAGAAGGGCCTCTTGAAATAAAAGTGTGGGACTCCAAACAAGAGATGTGCCTTTCTCATACACAGTTCTGAGGAAGAGAGAGTTTCCTCTCATGGATCTAAATGCAGTTGTCTTACACTACTCGAGTACTAATTTAGGCTTTTCAAATGGAACAAGTGTGTTTTAGGTACACAGCTGAAGTGATGTTTCAAAAAGATGCAGTGCTGCACTGACATCTTCAAGACAGAGGAGTATAAAGGTCCTTTCTGTAGCATTTTGCCAATTTTTCATCTTTTCATTTTGTGATGCTGTTGTAAAAGCTGATTTAGCTGCATCTTGTAAATTAATTTATGAAGTGAGAGACAGGGAAAGAGATTAATCTGTCTGCATAGTGTATTGAAATAAGAGAGTAAGATGCTTTTCTCCTCTGGAATAGAGCGTTGGGAGGCTATTTGTAGAGATAGTAAAATGAAGCTTGACTGATCTCAGAGGTAAGAAGCACCCTTACTTATCTCCTGTATTTTTGTCAAACCTCTAATAGAAAAATCTAATACATCACATATATCAACCTCTTGGGCACAGAAAGGATTCCAAACTGTTTCTTAGAATCCAATTTAAGCATTTGGCCATTTTTGATTTTCAAGGGCACCTGAAAATAAATCTGAAAGAGCAATCTTTGCAGGGAGGGTGTAATGGCTGAATTCAACAGCAAATTCTTCAGGTCTGTGTGCTAAAATCCAGACTTTAGGAACAGATATAACACTGATGAGAGCAAAGTAGCATTGAATTCTGACTTATTTCTTCCCCATGAACTTACCTTTGAAAGCTATAGTCCTGAACTCCATTTCTACCTTGTGAATCAGCTACAAATCATATGCCCCATTAGCTTTTAAAAACAAAGGGGCTTTCATGACTATGGACAATAACCACATCCAGAAAAAATTATTGCAAAATTAATTGTTATTTATTCTGTCAGAGACTGGGGAGGAGAGGGGCACAGAAATTTCTGTAAAGCTGGCATATCCACTAACAGAATTTTCACATTTCTTTGGCATTTATTGGCTGGTCAGCGGGTTCCTTGTTCATTGCTTACTAGATGATTTAGGAGAAATCATTGATTTTGGCTCAATTCATGTCTGATCTGGCCCAATAATGAGAATTTTATTAGTGACTTTTATGAGAGCAGGAACAAATAGATATATTAAAATCTTGATTTAAGATGAAATAAAACCATTGATCTTGGCAAATACTCTTTTTTTCCTTTAAAGTGAGGTAATTAAATCATATTTTTAAAGTCTGCTTCCACAGACTGTTATAAACCTATATGTTCTACCATTTTATGTTTTTGTTTCTTTGTTGTTTTTTTTTCTTTTTTTTTTTTTTTTTTTTGGTTTTTTTTTTTATAAAAAAACTCTTTTTTTTTTTTTANCTACCATTTTATGTTTTTTTTTTTTTTTTGTTTTTTTTTTTTTTTTTTTTTTTTTTTTTGTGTGGTTTTTATTTTAATAGAAGAACTCATCATTTTTATTTAAAAGAAATATTCAAGTCAAAATTTCCACTGTCACTGCAAGGAAAGAGACAAATTGCTTTTCCTTTGAAGTTCTTGCAGTTTGATTCTGTTCCTCAGTGTGCTGCCATGATAAATAATTCCATGTGGATCATTTAAGGTTGGATGGTAGCTGGCCCATCTGTGGGCTGCTCACTATGGTGTGAACTCAAGGTGAGGCAAGACCAGCTCAGAGCTCAGAGGAGTGTGGAGTAGGGCTGGTGCTGAAAATCTCCCATGGTGAGTGTGGGGCTGCCAGGCAGCCAGAAAAGGGAGAGAGGGGCATGTAGAAAGCTCTTTAGCACATTTTCTAATTGCTAATGAGGAGTGCAAGGGGGACACACTGCATGGGTCACAATAAGTCTGTGATGATAAGTCAAAGAATTTTGGCTGCTTCCTCCTTGCAGGGTCCTTGAAGTGCTTCTTGTATAAACTTGGTACTTCTAGCAGAACTTAGTCTCTAGAATGGGGTTTTTAAATCCTTTCACAGAAAATCTCTTTCAAAGTGTTTTAACTACCTATCGATCAACTGCCAGAAAATGACAACTTGCTATCACTGCTGCTAACTAAAAGTGAGGATAAGGGGACATGGCATATTGATTTTTTGGTGTTTATTCTGCTATGAAGAACAAAAATCAGAAATGGTGTGAGGTGGGGAATTGATTCTTCAGTGTTTATCCTGATACAAGGAACAAACCACCAACGGCTGAAATGGGCAGGAGCCAGGCTCAGTGCATGCAAAAGTAGGTTCTTCAACTCACATGTGGCTGAGAAGTGGAACAGAGGATGTTTTGAGTGCCAGGGCCTTGCATGGGCTCAAGGGTTGGTGGAACAGGTTCAGAGATGAGAAATGTGCTAAGGGTTGCTAAATACATGGCAGGCACATCTGCCTCAGGCAGACTGTGACCTGCATATGCTGGAAGCTGGGAGACTTTGGGGGGCACACTCTGTGTTAGTTTCCTGTGTTCTTTTCAGCTTCTGTCAGAGACAGGATCCCGAATAAGGTGGATCTTTCCTTTGACCTGATATAGCTTTTTTTTTTTTTTTTTTTTTTTTTCTTCTTTTGTTCTTGTTAGGCACATCCATTTTATAAATAGTAATGCTATCTCACTGTTTCCTACTTTGGCTTCTCTATTATCTCATCCATCAGCTATTTCTTGTCTTTCTGACTGCCAGCAGAGATGAACATTCATTATGTGTCCAGATAGTACCTTGTACCACTGGGGTCACTTGGTGTGACCAAGTGCTTTCACAGTATAGCCATTATTAAGAAACAATGTAGAAATAGGGGAGATTATAGTTTTTTTTCTTTTTGTTGCTGTCTGGGTTTTGTTATGACTGTCATTTGGCTTCTGTAACCCAAATCAAATTATTTAATGCTTTTTGTTAAGAATGAAATGTTCCCAGCAATGTAGAGATCTTCTCAGTGTCTTCCTTTGATATGTAGGGAGCAACTTCAAGGGCTGTGGAATCACGATACCTTTTACTAGTAAGTTCTTGATTTTTTCCTCCTCTTTCTATAATTGCAAATAATTTAGTATCTTGATATATTGGTCTTTCTTTTTTGATATGTAAAACAAACAACCCCCAGTTGACACAAGAGTGTTTTTTTGTTGTTATTGTTAAGACTGAGGCTTGGGCTACTGAATTTTTCAAGAAGAATCATCCTTGCAGGTTTACTGGGAAATTGGGTTGTAACTTTCTGTCCTTACTAAGAGTTCACAAGCACCATCTAGGCTGTGTCATAATATTTGAAGAAGTCAGTGAAACCTACAAGCTCAGGTTGCCAGCTATAAAACAACAGTGCTCTAGCAAGACTGTAAAGCTGGCCAGGGAGAAACATAATACAAGGTAGCCTGAAAACATGGGAATTAGAACTTGAAAACAATGGAATTGAGAAACAACCATAAAAAAGACGGTTGCATTGGCAAACTGACCACATATTTGCAGTGCAACTTGCCCCTCTTAAACAGGGCAAGTTTGGCCTAAATTGAATTCTTAATGTAGATTTGATTAGGAAAAAGTTTCTCACACAGTGCTAACTGCTGATGAAGAACCGACAATTTTGCAGTTTTGAGAGCATTCATGTCTAAGAGACACTGTTCAAAAGAAAATACTCAGAAGATGCTAATTAGCACAATAACTTTTTCTATAAAATCATAGAATATCCTGAGTTGGAAGGGACCCACAAGGAGCATCAAAATCCAGCTCTTACACTTGCATAAACTGAGATCCAAGCCTTTGTAAGCAAATGTTTTGCTAGAAAGAAATCATGGATGCATAACGTTTCTGTATGGATATTTACATAAAAACGTATTTTAAAAAGTATACATTATCGTGCAAATAAGGGCTGTTCCCTAATACCCAGAAGTAATGGGTTTTAAAGATCCTTTCCTTGCATACCAGCTTGACAAACAGATTGTTTGGATTTTAAGCACTCAGACTAGAAAAAATGTCCAAAAGGGAAAAAATCACTGGAATTTCAGATTTGGATAATCCCATCAATCAACCTATTTTTCCCAGCCGGGTAAATTTTTTGTTGATTTAGGGGAAAGAATAACAAAATCCTTTTTCACTACATCTTCAGAAGTACTTACAGAAGTTCAGATCCATAGATCCCCCAGTCTTCCTCAGAGGAGCTGATGTACACAGGGTATGTGATGGCAGACACCAAGGGTTTGCTGATGGAAATACTTTGCTCCTTTCCCTTAATGTCATGTTCATTTAATTACCTTGCTTAGGTGACTGCATTTACCCACCAGTTATTTTCAGTAATAAAGTGAAATGCTCTGTGTAAGACACAAGTAAAGTTGAAACTAAAGTGTGTCTTCCCATTTGGAGTAGGAGGCAACTACAATAGAGCTGCCAAAAGAGGGGCTGACTCATTACAATCCCAGACACTATATCGAGGAATACATCACATTTCCTTTGTCTTAAGTCTGCTGAAAGTGCTACTAACTCCAGTTTGGATGAGTGTGCTGGAAGTTTCTTGCCTTATTGAACTAAATGCAGCCCTTAGTTTGTGCACACAGGATGCTTGGCTTGTGTGTGGTACACTGACCTTGTAGGAGAAGTGAGAGCACTTAGAAGTTACATCACTTTTCTCTCATCCTTAATACCACTGCAGGTTTCTGAACCAGCCTCATATCTTCTCCTTGTGGCCAGAGCAATGGCTTGGTGTAAAGGCATTTCCAAGGAATTTTTGCCTCCCAGCTGCCTCTTCTAGTATATGAGGACATGAACTTGGTTTCTGTGCTCATCACAACTGCTTCCTCCAAGGTAAACTGCATATTAAAGACATGTTCATAGATACTTCAAAATGTGCCAAGCTTGTGGTCAGGGTGGGTTGCTGGGATTTGTTTGTTTATTTTTATATTAGAAAACCACATGGAGCCTGAAGGAGCATGTCTCTTAGCATTGCTTTCAGAGCACCCTTTCTTCCTTCTTAACTCTGCCATTAAAAATTCACTTTGTGCTGATGCTTGGTGGTGAAAGCTTGGCCTGAGGGTTTATTTTTCAATGTGTGAATTTCAGAAAACTGGCCATCAAAAAGAGGTGGTTTTGAACCTTTGTGAGATTTTTTGTGTGTGTGTGTGAAGAAAAATGCACACATTTGCACTGTCTACGTACTGTAGGGCTGCTGATGGTGAAGGAATTGTGTGGCCATACCTCTGTGCCCATTAGCCCTGTCCTATTAAATTTTGAGCTGATTGTTCAGGTTCAGGCAATTTGTCAGGAAAGTATAGACAAAGACTGTGAAAATACTGACTTTCTGCAATTGACATGAAAATAGGTGGCCAGTCAGAGGAGGGAGAACTCACACCCTGTCCTGAGGTGGACATCAGTGAGCCTATGTAAGTGTTCCTCCCTAGGGCAAAAATCCATCTGAGACTGGACGTTATTGTCTCTGCTGCTTATAGAGCTGCTTTGTTTTAATGTGTACTTCTTGGGAAACCTGTAAGAAAATTGTGATGTCTTTTTCCCCCCCCTTCTCCGAACTGACTGCAAGATCAGGTAGCAGCACTTTATTTGGTCCTTTTGTAGCAGACAATTATCAGTCATATATGTGGTGCTTGTACTGGTGTTTCAATGAGACCCCTAAAACAGCTTTCTGAGCCCTTAAACAAATTTGTTGTAGCAGTAGTATCTATTTATCTGTCTAGAGTATTTGCAGCTGTACCTAGATGTATGCATTAGATTTCAGCTTCCTGGTCATTTGAGGATGGAGGAGGTGTAACCAAGCCATCAAGGTTTTAAAGTATTTTACTCCTCTGTGTGGAAGACAGGTTCGGGTTAACAGAAAGTCAAATTCTTTTTGGTAAATGATACAAATGTTGAGTGAAAATGATTGCTTGAAGAATTTGTAAACTTACCTTTCATGTTTCTCAGTGCTGCTGATATTACTTGGGGAAAGTGAATCTGTAGCTCTTCTCAACTCAATGTTGAGTTGAGTTTCACCATCATGTTTCTTATAAGAAATACCCAAACCAATCATAAAGATTTGCTTAAAATAGTGTACAGGGTGGTATTGACAGCAGAGATAGGGTTTGCAGCCCGGTCCTGTGGTTACACAGAGGTTCCCCTTGGCGAATGAGCGGTGTCCCAAAGCTCCCGTGAAACGCGTGAGCCAAGGCGCATCTCCACTGCCCGGGGAGGCTCTGGGCTTGTCGCCTGCGGATGGGGATCGTTCCGAGTCCCGCAGGCTTGAGCCTGGGCTGAGCCTTATCTCAGCCTTAGCAGCTGCAGCCCGCCCGGACGCGGGGACAGCCCGGGGGCGGGGTGTGGCTCTCCTTGGGGACGAGCGGGGAGCGCGGTGAGGGGCCGGGGCCGGGCGGCGCTCGGGGCCGGCGGTTTCCCGGGCGATGGGTGGGGAGAGGAGGAGGAGGAGGAGGAGGAAGAGGAGGAGGAGGGGTCCCCGCGGCTTTATCTCCC
>VXBR01001871.1:0-29073 GCA_013400215.1 Cisticola juncidis | reverse complement strand
ACGGCGGGGCGGGGGGCGGCGGGCACGCACCCGCACCCTGCGCGGATCCAGCCCCCGCTCGGGGGATGCCCGTCCGAGCAGCGGGAATCGCTGCTGCCCGCCAGCTTGCAAGAGCATCTTCTTTCCCGAGGTTGATCCGCTTGCTCAGGGGAGAGAGGGCGATGTGGCCTGCCGCGGGCACGGGCGGCTTTGTGGTGCCCGCTTGTCGCCAGAATCACCACCTCCGGCAGGAGCTGCCCATGGCACGGCGAGCCCAGGCCGGGAGCTGGACGTAAGGATCCCGCCGAGGGTGTCAGCTCCATCCTCTTCGCTTCCCTATAAGGCCACGAATGCCACTTCTGAAATGAATTTGTGCCACATCTTCTCCTTTTGCTTGTTGGAGAAGTTGGAGCATATTCCATGATTGAGGCTTCATGCATGTTAATGTGTACTGCTGGCTGGTGCGTCCAGCTGGGTCCCTTATTTGTTCATTGCAATTTTCCAAAGAGATAAGATCTGAGAAGATGGTGCTGTTGTGCTCTTCCTCCCTCCTGCCCCCACAGAATAGGAAAGTACATGGAAACTGATAAGTGGACCTTCACCCTGTAATTATAATATGAGCATTTCTCAATCATTTTTCATCCTAGCTGCACTTGACAAACATTGCCACCTGTTCTAGTGCCTTTATCAAGTCTTTCTGATGCACTTGTGAGCTTTCAGCTCTTGAAAATACACAGCAAAAGAGTGGTTGGACCACTTAGAACTATTGGGTCCCCATCTCTTACTGTTTTGATTTGATTTAACCAGAGCTAGTGGTGCCTTGGGTGGTGCTAGTCCTGACTTGGTCCTGCCTGTGATTGTGAGTGATGCTGCCTTCTCTAGGGTGTACATATGTGTGAGTGCTTGTGGGGCGTGTTGCTGGTTTACCTGTTCATCTCTGCACTTCACACGTGGAGAGTGTGATTCTGCCGTTCCTTACTTGGTTTCTGTTAAAGGATTGTAAGTTAGGTTTTAGGTACTACAGCTATCTGTCAGAGGCCTCTCTCATTCATAAAGGATGCACTGTATTAATTTGCTTGAACATTCAATGCTCTTATTCAAGCTGTCCTGTTTGCACACATGAATTCTCTCCCTTTTGTTGATTCCCACGTTGCTGTGACTGGAAGTTCTTCCTGTATGTGACCAGTCTAGTTTCCTAGCACTGGGGTCATGCTTGTTCACATCCCATTTCTGTTTGCTGGATAAAAGCACCAGTGCAAGCCTCAGAGAAGTTCAAATGAGAATGTTGATTATTAGTCCATTCGTGGTAGTTTCCAAAGTAATGTTGATCTGACTGCCCTGTGGAACTACAAGTACAGGGTACAAATGGGTAAATGTCAAATAGACTAGTTCTGACAGCAGTATTATTTTGAACTCAAAGTTTGTTTAAATGTGTCCCATTGCATTAGAGGTAGTTGTCTTCAACAGGTTTTGGCTTGTAGATACATAAAATATTTTCACTGATGGTCCGACCCCTTTGATAGTTAAACTCGCTTATATATTATACACAAAATATTTGAACTTGAGTTTTTTGGTAAACCTCTGCATGCTCTTTAGAAATATTCCACAGATCTCCAAGGGCTTAGTGCAGATAAAAACCAACAATGCCATAAAACATGTCATTAGTATAATGGGATTACTACTATTGTACTAATAGAACTCTCCAAATCTACTGCAGCTCTGAAAGGTCCAGTTCTCTTCTCACTTTCACCACTGTCAGTCAGGAATTACTCTGTGCAGTCTATGGTCTTAAAATAACAAACAGTTGATAATAAAAGTAAGATGTCAGATGTCTACTATTTATTTATTTCATTTAACATTCCTTACAACGTGTGTCCAATAAAAGTAAAATTATTTTATAAAGGGGAAGAAGATTTTTATTCTGAATCCTCGAGCTTTTAAGGAAAATGCAACTCGTAATTTTACCAAAAGATGTGAAGACTGTGTAAATACAAATAAATTTTATGGCGTGCACAGCATGACATTTTTCATGCTAAAGTTATGACTACTCTGTGATCCCTAATGTCAAAGCCAGAGGTATATAAAATATAATTAACCTGTAACACTCTCTGTCATATCATATGACTAAGTATAACATTGTAGTGTACTTCACAGAACATATTTAATGTGTTATGCCAATCCCCATTTTCTTACTCTGGTAAAATTTCTATTGTAGCCCAATTTGATTTTTCCTAAGCAGATGTATATATGGTGATAGTTCAGCTAATGATATTATCCTCTGTTGCATGGCTAGAATGACATCAGAGCTTTCAGCTCAATGGTCTGCAAGATCTAAAGTAATAGACGTGATCTAGAATAACATTTCAGTCTGTGGTGCAGTACTCCAGAACACCAATATAACTCACAGCATTCAAATGTTCCTTCCAGAGCATCAGACAGTGGCAAAAAGCTCTTCAACTGAGAAATGGCAACTTCAGTTATCCAAGCAAACTGGTGTATATACATCCTTCTTAAATTACCTAGCTATTTTATGTATTAACTATGGATTATAGCTATTTTTTATTTCTCAGCTTGTTGTTTTCCTTATGTTTTGCTGTCTCATTTTACATATCCTTCTTTCATGTTATTTCCTGGAGTTTTAGAAGCTTAAAAATAGCTCTTCTCTTTTTTTGTGTGTGTGTCTTTTAAAAATATGCTCTTAAACATTAATTTCCTTTTTCTTTTCTGAGTTAAGGCATTTCCCTTCATCCTACTGATTCTTCACTAAAAATTTTGAACTGCCTCCTTTCCGTACCTATTGTCATAGCAATGACAGCACCTTAAATTATGGTCCTCTTTGGGCCTGTCAGTCTAGCCTTAATTTAAATATATAGAGAAGCTGTTAGTCTGTGGAAAGCTTCAAATACAGTCAAGTTATGATGAAGGGGAACTTTCACGCCAAGTTTTAACAGATTTACTATCTTCAAGTTTGGTGCAATGCCCAGGAAGTTATCGTGCCATTCTATTGACTGGGTTAAATCTGTGTACAGAACTCCCACCTGATGAGCTGAAGAAATAATCAGTGTGAAACCAATTGGTAATATTCTGTCCTCACTTGCAATGTGGTATAAATAGAATAAATTCATTGATGTTAGACTGTGCTTCCTTATTGCTGACTAATGGAACACATCAGAAAGGAGCCTGCAGTAGAAAACTCATTCTTAACAGTTGCATGTGTGTGTGTACTTTGGAGGGGTTTTATTTGCTTCTTGTAACAATTTGATGCGCAATGAAGTGTCATAGGGCATTGTTCATTAAAAAATAATCGGAAAATGCTTCATAATCTGCTCAAAAGTCATGTCCTGGCATTTTTTGTATCCATTTTATTCACGTGAGGGTTTGCCTCTCATGCTTTTTTAAGTTTATCTGAAGCTTTTGCCTCTCACCTTCACTCATGATGCATTTCTCAGCACAGAGGAATATCCTCTGTGGCTTTCAGTGTCTCTCAACCTTCTTTTGCATTAGGCCTGCATTTACTGAAATCCCACAGAGTCACCAAGAGAAGCTGCTGTTGTTCTGAAAGAGCTAAACCCCCTCTCACCTAATGGAAGATGCTTTGGGATAAATTCTTCTTCTTTTTGACTTGTGACTGTTTAAATGCTGAGGGATTTTTTGAGGCATCACAGCTCCACTGCTCTAGACAGAATGTTTTTCTTCTGTAATCACTGAGGCTCTGAGCAATATGTGGCTGAATGGACGACGTTTATTTGCAGGCTGTACTCTTTCTTCTCCTTCTGCAGCTCTAAAATGCCAAAAATGCACCCATGGTCCTACTGTGTAAATGATGTGAGCAGATTCAGTATTGCCTGTTTTTTATGGATGTGGATTTGTAGCTACTCTTCCATCTCTTGCTGAGGTTAGGTTTGAGAAACCAAGCGAACAAGAGCCTATCAAGACAAGGCTTGTAAGGTCAAGTGCTGCCTTTTTTAGGCCAAGCTCTTCTAGTGGGAAAAAATGGACAAGCTTTATATATGTGAGCTTTTCTCAAGTCATTTATGGAAGCCATCATATCTATGAGAGCACTAAGCCTTGCTGCTATGGGACGAGCTGTAGAGTGTTTGTAGATGGGTAGTAAACAAGATTCTTTGGCTGAACTTCTGGCAGAAGGAACATGAATAGCAATAAAATTGTTTTGCTCACTAAACATGCAAGAGTTAGACAAATATGTCAGTGAAGTAACAGGGTGAGGGTGAATGGATTGGACTTTACAAACAAACACGTCTGTATGAACTGAAATGGTTTTGATTCCTTGGGAAATAACATCTATGTGTAAGGAATGTTCAGGCTCCCTAATGAACAAAACCTTTGAAGTCTTGACCCAGAGATTTTTTAATAGTACATCTAGCTAAAATGATGTTCATTTGCAAGCTCAGAGCTCCTGCAGGAAGAAAACTCCTTTGTTAACTGGAAACACTCTCAGATTTATCATCAGGTATCTTAGTGATACTTGAGTGAATTTGGACCAAACACTTGTTTCCCTTTTGCTAGTGAAAATGAGAAATAACCCCACTGAAATTAATGGAATCCCATCAATGAAAGTGAGGATAAACTGGTTTCCTCACTTCCTGTGCTTATAAAGAAGTAGAAAACAATGTATTTCTTCTTATATGTATTTTTAAATTTATTATAAAAATAAAACTGATCTCTTAAAAAGTGGGTTTTTTTAATCATACTCAGTTCTCAAAGTTCTTGTGTGAAATGAATTTCAAAACACTGCAGTGATTTTTCAGCAGTGGTACCCTTGCTAATATTCCAAGAAAACAAGTGCTGCCATGTGTGAACATTAGTGGCATATTTACAAACACTGGTTTGTATAGCTCTAGACAAAGCCCAGGCTGAGGGGTCTGAGGGACAACTCCCATCTCCAGAGTGAGAATGTATTTGTACCATAATGAATTGAAGACAGGCATGGCACTGAACATGGATATGGCACTGGAGTGCACCCAGTGATTGACTGGAACTTGAGTAGTTCACCTCTGGGGAGTGTAGCAGTATTGCAGGCACACAATTCTTCTCACTCAGCTTGAGATTTCAGTTTGTGTACTAAACACTGTACTTTTGCTTTACTACCTGCAAGGAAGAGGTCTTGGTTTGGAAAGACAGGTATCTGTCAGGGAAAACTGGAGTTTGCCTTGGAATGGAGAATGTAAAACCCCCTCCCTCCAAATTATTGCAATTAGGAGCTTTCAGGCAAAAATATGGGAATAGGAGTAACAGTAATTCTTTACTAGGAATATTAAAAATTCAAATGCAAATNCCCTGGAGTGTGGACAGTTGTGGAAGAGATAAGAAACACTGCCCCACCTGGTTTAAACAGCTGGTGCATTATCAGAAGGCACCTGCCTCCCTCCCCCCTGAAGTTACAAGAGATAAAGAAAAAAAATCTCCCAACTGGTTTCAGCAGATGAAATAGGATACACAATTTTTATGGTTACATAACCCAAGACAGAAGACATATTTTTCAAATGGGTATCCAAGGTGGTTAGACTCAGAAAAGTCTTGACAAAAGCCTCTAAAAGGGCCATGAACCTTTTTAGAGAAACTGATTTTGATTGCAGAGAGTTTAGACTAAAAATAAGAAAGTCATGGCCTTCGTGCAGAACAGGCACAGCAAAGGGATAGTTTCTTCTGGAAAAAATTAAAAATCCTGCTAGCTCTAGCTGGACTTTTCAAAACACATGATGTCTGAAGTGTTGCTGATGCCTGGGCTCTGCCTAGGTGTACAAGGGGGTGCCCTGAAGGCTCATTCCTGAGCTGACTCTGGATGAGCTAGCCTTGGTAGCAGAAAATGTCTCCCTGCACTGGCAGAGATTGAGCTTGCACAGCAATGCCAGCCTTCCACCTGGACACAAATAATTTGAGAGGTTTACATGGAGTGCTTCATAGACGTGCCTGCAAAGCCAGAAAGTGTCAGAAAGCTGCCTGATGGAGTAAAGTTTTAAAGCAAGGGCCTGAGCTTGTTGTGACTAGAGATACTCCCTCTAGCTTAATTAAGGCTTTCTGCTGGTATGTGTAGCCATACTGAGATTTTGCTGACTCTGGAAGCAAGACAACCAGAAGAAATGTGTACAGTCCTATATGAGTCTATATAGTTGTTGTTGGGAAAAGAAGAGATAGCCAGGTCATAGGAAATGGGAATGACATTATGTTCAGGAATTAGCTGTAAAGAGTGATGTTTTCTGCTATTCAAGCAATCCACTGAGGTAGACAGAGCTGGAAAGCCTTGCAGGTCTATTTCTTCCTCCTGTTTAAAATAAGAATGCAAAAGGTATTTTCTTACACATCAAAGGGAGATGAAAGGTATTTGCTGTTTATGTATATTTTTCAGCAGAAGAAATAAAAGTTTTCCAAAAAATGAAGTAAATTTCATTTTTTGAATGAGAAAGAAACACAACCTACCTCCAAACTCAAAAAAGTCTCTGGGATTGGCTACTTCAATCTCTTCAGAGTGAGCTCAGATCACCATTTCCAGCTACGTACTAAGAGGAAAGGAGAAGTGAAAGGTTTTCCTAATGTCTGCCCTAACTTCTGTAATTAATAGAAGGGATAATTTACTGGTTACTCAGCTGAATTATATACTCGCAGGAGCAACATAATATTAGTAACTTGGGAGGAACAAGAAAGAGTTTGTACTTGGGGAAATGTTTGTCTCCCAGCAAGAAACATCTGAGTCACCAAAACAAATAAGTCAGTCACTTATACCAGGCAGCCAGGTGGCAGCTTTTGTCTCTTTGCTTTTTGTTAAATAGCAGGATGAATTAAGGGATGGTTGATCCTGTTAGGTGTCTGGGGCTTTTTGGGTTATGTCCCAATGTTTATGTTAGTTCTGTCTAGTCATTTTATAAAACTTTGTTTATCTGGCAGGAAGAACAAGGCAGCATTTTACACACATAGGTGCCAGCTCTACAACTGCATCAAATGGCAGAATAATCAGGCATTTGGGAGTAACTGCCTGGTTAGTTGTGCCAACTTTGTGGCAGACAAACCCACCAGAGGACTGAGCAAATGGAAGTATACAAAATTCAGAAAGATTTTTTTTCTTATGTTACTCCCATCTTGAGTGACTGCACCTGGGCCCTGGTCCACAGCAGCATCATTTTCACACACTGAGAGTATGGCTGAGATGTGATAGATTTAAGGGATAGTATGGATAATCATTAAGGATAAATGAACAATCTGAACAATCATGACAAATGTGTTCTCTTGCAGTAGCAAATTTTTGTTGCTATTTCTGTGTTGTTTAGGACAGTAAGACAGAAAAACAATTACTGCACTGTTGGTTGGTTTAGAGAATTATGCCATTACCTGGTAAACATGTTTTGTTGTTTGGTTTTTTTTAGGTGCTGCAGGGACTACTAAAGATGTGTAAGTACTTACTGTAGTCTTTTAAATATATAACCCTGGACATATTTTCAGTCCTACTAGCCTTATACTAGATTTAGTCATACATGATTCATCTGGCTCCTAACATATAATCAACACAACCAGATGTTTACTGTCTTTAGTGACAGCTTTCATCTCCACAAAACAACTCCTTCTCTTGTTTACTTTTCTACAGATTTCTTTGCTTGTTATTTCTCTAACAGAAATTTCTTTTCTCTGCTTCTGTTGAGACAGTTGTCTAGCAGAGGTGGTTATGTTCCTTCAGACTGCTTTTCCCTGTCATGTCCCAGTGCACCTTTTTCCAAAGGCCATGTAAGTTTATGCAGCCAGCACATAAATTTCCACCAGGCCCAGTGAGAGATTTAGAAAGCCACTGAGACAAATTACTCCTCTTTGCATGAGACTCACTAACCTGTCCAGCTTCCTTTTCAAAGCACCCACCTTCTCTGTGTATTCTCTGCATAAAGATAGTATCTATTAGTTTGACACAGGATAGCAGAGGGCAGCCCTACCCATCCTGTTTTTCTCTAAATGTGCACGGTGTTTTTTAGAACTATTCTTATTTTCTGATACAGGAATAGACAGGAACAGCTTTAGTCAGACATAAATGTACTTTTCTGTCAAAGAAAACCATGAAGAACTCCCCAGGTCTTCCCTTCTCCTATTTCATGTAGTTGGTATTTGCCAAAGAGTTTGCGACTGAGAGACCTGGGAAGGATGGTTATGTAATGCAATAGGAACATTCTTTTGTTTTATTTACTTCACTTAGAACAACTACTCTAATTAGATGGAGGAATGAATCCTGGTGCAGAAATGAGGGCAGTCGAGTCAGATAAACAAGTGGAGGGAAGAGCTTAACAACAGGCTTGTCCTTGCTATTACAGAGCACACTGAGAACTAACAATGGGTGTCACTTGGCTGATCAACTCTGTTGCCACAGATGCTCTGGAGATCTGTGTTACCTCTCTAGTCTGTTTTCTGGGCTTGTGGTGCCAGACAATAAATAAATTGCAGAAGGCAATCTTGTAAGGAACCTCTTCTTGATACAGCCTGCATCATCACGGCCCTCAGTACTTCTGTATTTACAAACCCACTGGTTTAATTTATATCAGGGCCTTTTAAATTCAATTTAGATGATTTAAGGACTATCTTAGAACTGCATCTTTCTCTTTGCTCATTAGTAGTTTTAAATTTCAAAACTGCATGCACTGTTGAATTATGAATGTTGTAGGCATGTTCCTGTGCTTAAAGGTATGGGTATGTGTAGAACTGTGTTTATATATGAGTAAGCATTTATAGAGCCAGGCTGCAGGAGTTAAAATGAGAGCATCTTACTCACTAGTGTGAGTTCATCTGCCATGTTTTAAAATAGTATTGAGATAACTTAGAAAAAAATAATTACTAGTGCAGTCTTCAACAAAGTGGAAGGGTCAGTCCTAGAGCTATTACTCATTCAGATTAAGGGTAGTGGAGCCAGCCAAACAACCTGTATGAGTAATAGCATGGTTGAACTTTCTCATCAGATGTTAGAAACACACATCTACTAACAAGGAATGGCAGCCCAAAAGCCCTAATCAGGCATTTTAGTACTAAACAGAAGATTTTTATGGAGGAAGTAAACTATCAGAAAAATTATTTTCCTTTCATAGAAATGAACAAAGTAGATTCATATTAACTAATATAGAGCCACAAAAGCTTTTTACATCTTTTTACTTTAATCAGCTAAAGCTTCTCTTTAAATAACCCTTTTACTTTTTGCTATCAATTTTCAGTCATATCAATTCTGATCCAGAAAAGCATTTAGGCATGTCCATCCTTACATGCTTTTTGATACCAAATCTCGTTATTCTAACTTGAGGTTTCTTATTTCTTGACTGTGATTCATTACCAAAGCACCACATCTCCTGGAGTGAGCAGCCAGATGGAAGGGGAGAGAGCTGGATCCTGCTCTGAACCCTTCTGGGTGACTGTGGGGAAGCTGCTTTGCCCTCTGGGCCTGGAGTTTCTCCAGCAGTAAGACAGAGATGATGATATGATCTTCCTCTGCAAAGGGCTCTTCCTCTCTGAGGGCTGTGTGGTGACAAGGACACATGCTCTGAGAACGTGTCTGCCCTCTGTGCTCCAACCCAGAATCTGTCAGCCAGCTTCAGCCCATGCCCCTGTCCCACTCATAAAGAAACATTCATCACTGCTAACTGGAACAGCTTAGCTGTAGGAGAAGTAAAGGATATGCTAGAAAGTAATGCAATGCCTGCAGTATTCAGTGCATGGCTAAATGTGGGGGAGGATTAGTTACAGGTAGAAGAAAAGGACACAGCAGTTCAAACCTGTTTCAGAATATTGAGAGGAAATGCATCAAATACAAATAAAAGGCCCTTGTTCCCAAGAAACACCAAAAATCTGAGGAGTAGTTGTCTGTCACTTGTTCCAAGTTCAGTGAATCTTTTTTGGTGGGACTACTGAGCACAGCTAAAAAGAGTCTCTATAATGCTCAGCACAAACAGAGCCATAAAAGCAGAGTTAAGAAAAATTTGGATGGAATGAATTAGTGTGAATTTCTGCCATCTGGAATTTAAAATACGTGAGAAATGGCAGCTTCTTTTACCATCAAATGGACATACATAATGGATGTAAAAGCTGACAGATGAACAAAGTGTGTTTTTCAGACTTTGGGTGACAGGAATACTCTTGGGACAGGCAAAACCTTACCAAAAGAAACACTTGCTCAGCTGAAAATAGAATGCCATTCTGTGGATTTGCTGTTAAATCTGCCTATTGGCTCCAGGACTCTGCCCAGACTACCTGCTGAAAAAGGTGCTCAGTTCCTCTGCAGATGTCAGCAGCAGCACACAGCAGCCGGTCAGCACGGAGCACCTTGGAATGTTAAGTTCCTCTTGCTGTCTGTTCCTGGTGCAGAAAAGCCCATCCCAGCAGTCCCTGGAGGCCTGCTGGACTCCTGTGCCTGTGAGCCCAGGAGATGTGGCAATGGGAGCACTGCCAAAACCAAAGGAGCTTCTCTCCAGTCTCACTCCCACATGGTTGAGCGTTGCTGTCGTAGCTTTGCTCTGGAGCCATCTGTGTTCACCCAGCCTGGGCACAGAAGCAGCACCTGCCTCAGAGGCTCAGCACACACTAAACATGCAAAATTAGTGGGCACCTTTCAAAAGGGGGTCTTGAGCTATTGTGTGTGAAGGCAAGAGGTGTGTGACTATGTGTAGTAAATAAACTGGGGCAGCATTCCTTCCTGAGCCCCCAGAAAGATGTGTAAAATGGCTTATTCCTTAAATGCTATCACCCAAATTTTTCTTTTTTTCCCATCACACTCCCATTTTCCTCCTATCTCTGCTCACTCCTTTTTTTTCTGGCAGGGCTACAACAGCTTGCCCCCAGTCATTGCCCAGCCCAAGAGCTGTTGTCTGTACAATCCCAGATTATTTTTGCTGTCATGCATTTGAAGAAAAAGGTATTGCAAAATTACTACTTTGATTTATAGCTAGTAAGAGGAAAGGAAGAAAGCAAAATGTTTAAAAATCCTCTTGTCTGCTTAATCATAGACCTGGATAATTTGTTTTGGTGAGAGAATTACAGTAATGGTCTGTGATGCCATATTACAAGTCATTTCTGGAACAGAAGAAAATGGCCCTGTTTCCTACTAGAATATTTTTCTTTTTTTTTTTTCAAAAAAAAATTGACATTAATTTCCTGTTGGACAATATTGATTATTGTTCTTACAACTCCATTTCAGAGGCTTCAAGCTGTGCATGAAGTTGTCGGTGCTTTTAAAGGACTCTTTTCTCTGGACAATGGTTAATCTGGATTATAGAAAATGTTCCCAATTGTATGAGAAAATCAATCCTGTGACACATTCAGTTGGTCCAACAGAAATTACTGTTTGTCATCTTTTGGGACCCAAAGTCCTTTTCCTAAAGTAGAGTTTGGGGTTTTTTTTTTCCTAAAAATACATTCTCATTTCCATTCACTGATATACACAGGCCTTCCATTTTCTTCAGGAGAAACTGGCCCACACTAGGACAGAGCAGCTTCACAGTCCTCAAGTAAAAATGTCTCTGCATTCTCTGGCTGTGTGTGTGAGGACTGTAAGATGACTTAGGTGAATATGAGAGGTCAGAGGAGATGGGAAATGCCTTCTGAAATGGCTCTAGTTGCTCCAGGAAGGGATGGCAGGAGGGCCAGGGAATGAGGAGTTTATTGATCAGCCTTTCTTGAGTGGTAAGACATAGACAAAGAGAGCCAATGAGGAGTGCCATGCCCTGCATAAATATAATTTAGCAAAATTGCAGAATAATAAGATTTACTCCAAGCCTCCACTGTTTAAAGGACCTGCATGCCCTTATTCACTGTGGTGATGCAGAAAGGATAGCTGGTAATGTTCTGCCCCTTAGAAAGAAGGTAGATGTCAGAAAATTTCCATGTTGTAACAGTATATGTAAGGCATTTGCTCCCCTCCCAGGAGGTTTAAGGGCATTTTCTTGCACTGAAGAGTATATCTTGCTATGAGCCCTCTGCTCTTCAGGCCAAAATCCCATTGACTTCAGGGCCCTGTAAGGGCATAGAGCCCCAAAGATTAAACAGTAGGCACATAAACTTTTAAATAACTTAAATAACTTTTAAAATAAATAAATTAGTTGCAGACCAAGCTAAAGGGCAGCTGCTGCCCCATCCATGGAAATAGAGCTCAAAATCCAAACATTTGATCAAAGGTAAGTGAGTGATTTGTCTGAAGACTGATGTCAGGACACAGACAGAGACTGCAGCACAGGCATTGCACACTGAAGGAGTAAGAAGGAATTAATTGTATATTTTGTATTACATTTGTCTTCACATGAGTGCTGGTTACTTTACCTGCTGCTCCAGTTCAGCTGGACAGTATAAAAATGAGAGGAATCAAACCTCAGTGACTCTCTATTATGTACAAACTGACCTGTGATTTTACCCTGAAGTTAAAGGAGAAGTAATTGCCCATTTATATGGGATTAATAACTGCATTTAGTTTGCAAACAACTGAATTCAGGAACTGCAGTGCCTCATTTTATAGAGAGGCCCTGTAATAGCTTCTGATTTCTGTAATAGCTGCTGTGAAAGTTTCTCTCTCTTCATCCTCACTCACATGCCAGCACAGATACCCAGTCCCTTTCTTTCCTCATTTGGGGGAATAGCAGTCCAGCTTGTTCCTGTTAAATACAGAACCTTATTGTTCCTTTTATGGGGAGTAGTTTGGGGACTCACTCAGGAGGAGTGTTAATTGACCTATTTCTGCTCCCAAATCTACTTTCAGATCTCACTGGTGAGGGTCATAAAAAGTAAGCTGCATCTTTTCTCAATCCTTTATTTCTTCTGTACATTATACTGGAAAATTGTCTTTTTTTATATACCTGTGTGAGTACTTTGTTAAATGGTGGATGTCCTGAATTGAACTGGGGTCAGTAATAGTTCTTCCCTTGCTTGTGAATTTACCTGGATGGTCATGGAGCACCTGAAAGAAACAATCTACTAACATGCTTTATATCTTTTGATGTTGCAGAGCAGAAGAATCCATATCAGATGATGACAAAAGGAGGTAAGTGCTCTGCTCAGCCAGTGCTAGCTTTATTTCAATAGGCCACAGTGAGTTCTGCCACCAGTTACGCATCCTTCTCTCCTCCTAGCTCCCACCAACACCAAGCAGAGGAGAAACAAAAAGAGAGGAGGAAATCTCACACAGAGTCAAGTACTGATGAGTGCACTCAGTCTGTTATTGAGCTGGGGAGGTGGGAACTTTATGGCAAAAAGAGCACATTCTCTGGCAGCTGTAGGTGGTGTGCTCGGTAAGGGCTGGTGGCCTCTGCCTTCACACCAACACCGCCACAGAAGGTGCCATTAGCACTTGGGAGATCTCTGCTGGGCTGGAAGTTGAAGGAAGTATGAGTCTATCATCAAGCAAATTAGAAATTGGCTCAGAACCCCAGGAGCTGGAGGACATGTGATTAATTCAGTACCTAACAGGGCAGAGCAGTGTAAAGGGAGCCTCTGCAAGTAACTCCAGGTGCAGTAGAAGCTTTAAGGACCCAGGTTTTTACCTCCCTTCATCTGTCTCTGCTTTTCATACAGGCTCTTTGGAGCCAGAAAGTACCTTCCTCAAGTCCATGAAGGAGAGAGGGTTGGGCTATGAAAACACTTGTGCTCCTTTCTACTAACAGTTTTCTCCAAGTGTGAGCCTAAGCAGGGGCAGGCAGGTCACATTTATTAATGAGGTCAAAGTACTATTTAATTGGTGTGCATTGTTTGAAGTGTGACGCTTTGGTGGTCCCAGCGTTACACATCAGAGTCAGATTGGCTCTGTCCTTAGCTGGATATACTCAGAAGAAGCTGGGCAGGTGGAGTTTATTGTCACAACTGAGAAATGAACAGTGGGGATCTTGTGATAAATATCAGGAACTTAAGTGAAAAAATAGCTCCTTTCACAGGGAGGAGTGTCCCAGCTGAGCTGATGTGCCTGTAATTGTTTCCCACCAGGAACTATGGCGGGGTGTACGTGGGGCTGCCGTCGGACGCGGCTGCCATGGCTCCCAGCCAGACAAAGGCTGCACCCAAAGGTACTGGCAGGTCGTGGATTGCGTTTCTCCCATTTCCTGGGATCGTTTTATCTCGGAGGATGTGTGTCCCTTAAAAGTCAGTTATGATTTCAGACAGACTGGCTAGCCTTGAAGCCTCTTAAGGCTGTGGTCTATTGATACTTGTCAAAGGGATTGTTTGCATTTATTCAAAATTTAACACGCTTTTGCAGAAGGATCCTAGAGCAGGTGCTGACAGTGTAGGTACATGGTCTTCTGAACAGCTTCTCCATGCTCTGAGTGCTCTGTGAATTGAAAGAAAACAAACCCCTGTTAGACTAAGAGGCTGTGATAGATGCACTTGCAGAGCCCCAGCACTATTTTTAGTTTTGGAGGTATTTACTTGCATTGTGGTGAATTCCAGTAATAACAGTTAGCAAGAGCTTGCTTTCAGGTTTATTTCTGTTCTTACAGCAAAAACAGTTTCTTTTCCATGTTATATTTTT
This sequence comes from Cisticola juncidis, assembly GCA_013400215.1. Taxonomy (NCBI): domain Eukaryota; kingdom Metazoa; phylum Chordata; class Aves; order Passeriformes; family Cisticolidae; genus Cisticola; species Cisticola juncidis. Next base: position 14,615 of record VXBR01001871.1, on the reverse strand, counting down.
GAGCAGTGGGAAAAAGCATTAGATTTGTAGCTATTTAATTGACAAGTCATAAACATATAATTATGAAATAATGTAATACTCTTTTGATTTAACACAAAAAATTGCTGCTGTCACATATGTACAGCACAGAGTTTAGTCACTGACTGGTGCTTCCAAAATTTGCTGCAAAACAAGAAAATGAAAAACAGGAACACTATTAACCAAAATAAAAGTAGCAGGTTTTGGAACAGTACTAACTTAGTTGCATGGAGGTTTTTTTTTTAAGATTTTAACTGTCTTTGTCTTTTGTTTTCTAATTAAGATTAGAAGGAAATAAAGATATCAAGATGCAAACAGCCTGAGGTACAGTATGCTTCGATTAACATTATGTGCTTGGCATGTATTTGTTGAACAAAACAAGGTAGCGGTGGCTCCCAGACCAACTTGGAGCATCACAGGGAGCATTAAGTTACATCTCCAGCTGCATCATGACTTCTAAAGGCTGGACCAGGGACCAGTTCTCAGTGGGTGCAGATATAAATTAGACAGTAGTAAAGTAGTCTGCTTGGTGAGAATTGAGAAGCAAGGAAACTCTGTATTACTCCATTTAGGAACAAATAAAAATCAAATGTCCTTAGTGATACTCAGGTCTGCCATGAGAGATGAGGTGCATCAGCAGTGCTTAGGTCAGCATCTGCAGACACAAAGATTTTTCCAGGAATGAGGATTCTGCTGTTAAAAAACATCTCTCTTTTTAGAAGGACCTTGAGGACCATGGCATGTCACCCACTAAGTAATGTACTGGAGCTTTCCCCTTGTTATGCAAGTATCTGGGGGGGCTTCATTTTCCACCAGCTGAAATAGGACATTGCAGATTTATAGGCTTTATTCCTGTGTGAAAAGTTTTGACTAAGTAAATTAAAAAAAAATTGCTTTATAAGTTTATGTCTGCAAAAAAAAAAAAAAAAAACAAACAACAAAACCAAGTTTCCATTCAGTACTTGAACTAAATAAACATTGACAAATTTTGATAGGGAACTGTTTTGATGTTTCGCCAGTGCGGAACTGAAAATTATTAAGCTGCCATCAATTTCCATGAGAAGCAGAGCCCTTTCCTAATTTAGCTGAAGAGCCAGAGACAGTTTTGACTGGTCATGGTGCTGGATGCAGGCCTTGTAGAGGAGAACACACATAATAAGTGTCTTTATTATATGAGTGGTTAAAGCTCCAGAATTTTCCAGGAGCAGCCTTAAACATGAAGGACTGCAGGTGGTCTTCACAGCTAATTTCAGTAACCTGGCTGAGATATCTAAGCTAGAAACACCTGCACCATCTTGAGGCTGCAGCTTTCCAGCTGTGGTTTATGAACAGTCTGAGTTACTTAGGTCCTTGCCTAGGTGCTTTAGTTGAATGCCTGAGGCTGGATAGAATCAATCACTTGGCTTTTTTTTTTGCTATTTAGAAAAGCATGCTTTGCCTTCATTCATGCAAGATTAGAACTTAGCTGCTGACTCAAGTCTTCCACAGATGAGCAGCTTCAAATCTGCAAAGGGTTCTCTGAGCTCCACAAGTTTATGTGCATGTGTGTCTGCAGTTCATGGACTACAAATCTCTCCGTTTCTAGTGATGACCTAGTTCTCTGGTTTATGTACAGAATATTCCTGTATTGCTTTTCCACTATTGTTTTCTCAGTCTACTAAATCTGTTCCTTTTTTTTTTTTTTCCTTTTAACAGTCTACTAAGACCAGTTGCCAGTGCTTTGGAGAGAGCTGTCTTTGTGCTGAAGATTTTGGTATTTACACAGCCTTCCAGAAAGCAAGAGAGATCAGAGCACCAAAAAATCCAAACTGTTGCAAGTTCCAACTACGGGTAAAGCTTAAAGTACAGCTTTGAATCAGTTTCCTGTGATAGTTGCATTATGGAAACCTCCTGCTGTTCTCCAGTGAAAGATGAAACTAGTGAACTCATGGTGGATGTTTCTGCACAAGAGCTAACTTTGATGATCTGCAACTTATTTCTCTGTGGCCATATTGCAGATTCCATCAGCTATCAGCTACGCTTCATATATTTTCTCCAACAATTTTTGATAGATTTTATATAGAAAACCATCACTACTGTCCTCTCAATAGTTTCTATGGTAGGTTCCTGTAAATTGTTATTTTACTTCAGAGTGATATATTTGACATGTTTGCATCTTTTTGGGAATATTGCAAACTTTAATATTTTTGCTGTGAAATCTTAAGAATAGGATGAAACAAGCATAACTGTAAGGTTCTTTATAATTATTACTGTCCCTTTCTTACCATGAGACAAATATTAGTGCTTAATTTTCACCTTGTAAAAAGATATTGCTCAAGGAAATTGATTCAAATAAGAAAGATATAATTCAATGCATTATTTATGCCTGTTTATATTTTTCTTTAGTTATATCTCATTTATAAAGCATTACATGTAAAACAATACTAACAAAATGAACTATTATGTGTTCCGTTCCATGTAATAATAATAACATGTTCTTGCATAAGGATGAAGTGACAGTATTTTCAAAGATAGTGGGACGTAACTCCAATGCTGCATCCTTCTGACCTGTTGAGGATTTTTGATCACTATTAGAGTTTAGTACCCCTGTCTCACCTGTAAGCATCTCCAGTATGGCAAACTGAAATGGAATGGGTGTTATTACTACTTTAGCAAATTGTTAAGGTTTTAAAATTCATTAACTTAATAGCAATTGTAAGTTTCACATAGAACATAAAACAGATTGTACACTTACAGGTGGCTGAATGAGTATTTAAATTATTAAAGCCTTTTGCATAATTCTTTAGTCAAACTCTTTTTAATGTGACTTGAAATACCATATACTTTAAATAATCAAATAAGCAACAAAAAACCCTTCATCTGAACCATGTTAGTATATTGCTGTACATTAATAACCATTTCTAAAATTAAAAGAAAAACATCCAAAACAGAAAATCTGGACATGAAGAAATAAGCCGCCATGAACCAGGAAATTTGTGCCCTTTTCACTGATACCTATTACTGCCAATGAACTACTATTGGCTATGATTTCCAGTAACTTGCAGCTTTCACTTTTAAATAGTGGTAGTTTGATGGGAGGCTTGCAAAAAATGGTATTTAAAAGTATTCCTTACTTGTCCTCTTTTAATAATTTGTGACATTATTTATTGCTATTCTCTAGAAATCTGCTACTTGGGTTATCAGCGATTTCAGGCTTCCAGCTCCTGAAGACATACATGCGTCTCATTCTTGACCATCGACCTCAAACCAAGATGAAATAAGCTTGAAGATTAAGATGTTAAAATATCTCTCAGTATGAATGAAAGTCTGTAGATTATATCTGCTGAGTCAAGTTCTTGCAAGCCAGGCTGGTGAGGACCCAAGTAGCACTGGGTGATAAACATGCAGGCTTTTCTCCTACCTGCTTACCATAGCATGAGGGTATAGTTTCCACTTCACATGTTCCACAAATGGCCAAAATGATTTGCATAGCACAAGTTCATTTAGTACAAAGCAATTAAACCCATGCCTGACCCGATCATGATTGTCTTTCCCAAAGCAGAAAAAGCACCAGTTATCTAGGATACATCAGCATTCAGCTTGTTCTCAAAAAGCCAACAGCAGATGCCAGTAATCAACCTGGTTGTTTATCCACTTCTATCCTTCAGTTACTGGGAAGAATCATCAAAAAGGTGGACAGGGCTAAACTCGAACATCCCTTGTTCTGCTGCTGACATCTGAAGCCCCCTGTGTGGGCGAGGGAGCAAAGAGGTGATTGCTGATCAACAGCTCCTCACAGCTGGTGTGGGACAGATGCAAAGGGTGCTTTCCTTGGTTTACATCATTGCTTGTTTTTCCTGTGCAGAGCTACAGAGAAGCTTGGAGCACTTTGCAAAATTGGTCTTTTAATGTTTTATCCTCTGAATGTGTGGGAGGTACAGTGGTTTCTTAATATTTTTGTTCCTCTGCATCATTTAATCTCAAAAGTTTACTGACCAACTGACAAATGTACAGCATTGCAGACTGGAACCTCTAAACCAGATATACATTCATTTATGCTATGCAGGCCTGCATCCATCAAAGTAAAAAGCTAGGGTCATGCCCTTTTCTTCAATTTTCAGACAATTGTCCTTCATTTTCCCAAGGATTCATGAATCTAGAAACTGTGTGACAGGATGCTGTACTCTGTCCAGGCCAAATTCCACTTAGGGAACTGATTTTCTGCTCGTGAAAATTCCTCCTCATGAGCAGCCTTTGTTAATAAAAGCACATGTCATTTCATGGAGAAATGAGTGTATCTGCTCTTTCAAAACTTACATTCTATGGATATTTCTGTTAGGAGGAGGAACAGAAAAGGAACCCTATATGCCAGCTGCCAGCTGTGCGTGTGACGGCATCCTTGGAGAATATTTGGGCACTCAGATGGTGGTTCAATGGGAGAACTGAGAACAGAACACAAGGAGCCATTGAATGACAGTTATTATTAAGGAATATACTTTGGTTTTGTCTAAACATCTTGAATTACCATTTGTGAAAAATAAACATTTAAATGTTGGGGCTGTAGTACCATTTTCTTTGCAGTGGTTACTGTTACTCCAGCCAGAGCTGAGGACCCAGTGAAAATAATTCAGCAAAGAGTGAATTAGGCTTTATAATCTCAAAATCTCTGATCTGAGATTTAGGCAGCCCAGAAATATTATGCTTGAATTCGTGAATCTTGAAAAATTCTGGAGTAGGAAAGCATATGATTGAAACTACAGTTTGTGACCAGCTGAAAAAACACTCAGAAAATCTTGTATTGCAAATTTTGGTCTCATACAAACTATTTCACCTGAAAGACAGCTTCTCTTTTGAATTATGCTAATGAGAGTGCATTTATTTTGCTTTCTTCTTAATGCAGGACCTGGAGCTTTGTTGTAAGGGCCCAACTTCTCAGTTTCTAGGTAGTCCAGACAAAAATACTGTCTTTTACGTGTCATACACATCCTAGTGTGGTTCAAGCAATGTGACAACTCTAAACCTCTGTGTTGTTCAAGGGTTAAATCTTGTCACTAAGAGAGTTGTAGAAGACCCGATAAAAGCCAGTGTAAGCTTAGTTAGAACTTCATTCACTAGAAATTATATCCTTTCCTAGCAAAGAGTCCACACAAGGCTGAAGCTGCAGAAAATCCTAAAGGTGAATTTTGTCTCTGATGAACACAAAGTCCTAATTTACTTGTTTTCATCCTGCATGTCTGGCAGAGGAGACTCTGCTGTATGGGACTATGGTGGAAATGGCATCACTATTCCCTGTCACCCACACAAGTCTAGCAATTCTCAATAATCATGCTTCCCAAGCAGTCAGTGAGTCACTGCTGATCTGTTTTCTGCAAAGTAGACCTCTGTTTGGTTCCCATGGTGATCAGAAGTGACAATTATTACGGGCTGCTACTACAGTTTCTCAGCTGTGTGTGCCCACTAAAAGAAGCTCTTACCTGGTTATAGTCCCTGGGTGTTCTGCAGTACATCATCATTGCTTCCTATTGACAGCAATTTAAACACTTCAGGTGAATTGGCTTTGTGGAGAACTGGCTGAAGAAGGGGAATTTGGGGACTGTTTTTGTTTTGCAATGTATTTAGAACAAATCAAAGAAAATAACAACCCTGTAAACTTTCCACATAGCAATGGTGTTCCAGTATTGCAGGAAATCTTTTGAGGCTGAGCTAAATGATAAAGTCCTTGTTTTAAAGACAAGCACAGAACTTAGGTTTATCATGAGAGGAAGTATTGCATTTTACCTGATCTGACAATTTTTGCTGTAACTCTGGGGTTTTCAAACATAGAAGTATTTCCCAGACAGCAATCTGTCACTCCTGTTGTGGGACCTTCTGTGTACTGCTCACTATCTGGTCACTATTAAAATACCTATAGCTGAAGACAGGACTCAGCTCATGAACAAGATCATTCTGTGGAGTGCAGTGAAACTCTCATTAGCATAACTGTACTGAGAAAAGGATTAGAAAGATACCACAGGATGAAGCCTGGATAAAGGGGAGCTTTGTGTGCCAGAAAGGAGAAAACACATAGGAGAATGAGGATTATTATGCAGTGAAAACAGATGTAGAAAGAGGTTAAGAACAGAAAATGGTGTAAAAAAAGGAAATACCTTAATTAAGTATCCACTGAATTTCTCCATGATTCTAATCTTTAGAAAATAGTGCAAATGTAGACAGCTGCCAAATTGTTTTAAGACTGAAAAGAAATGGGAGTTGGCTTATCAGGTCATTCCAACCCTCAGATGTGTGAGGCTGCAAACCTTTAAGGAAATAACTTGTCTCATTTTTATTTGCTTCACGTCCAGTGTAATGAACCCATGCACCTTAAAGGTCCTTTTGGGTGTTATCAGGATATATAAATATCCTGCTGTCTCTTTCAAAATTTCTGCTGGTGCTCCCTTAGTTTATGTTATCTCTATGCAGACTGAGAAAATACCCAAGATGTAAAAAAAATTAACAGGAGTAGGATAAGAGTAGATTATAGCACATGCAAGAAGGAAGCCAGAGTTTAATCTGAAAAACAGTGTAGGAATAGAATCTAAGCTTTGGTTTAGTTATGCCATGTACTTTAGATTTGTGATATAACTAATGAATCACTGTGCAAGTGATTAGTTTGGGTCACAGCACCTTATTGCTACTCTAGAATTGTCTGTTGACTCACAGAATTTGTTTCTGGTCTTTGATTCCTATGTTACAGGAGATGGCAGTAATGTGAAATACTAAATTCCACACTTCACCTTTGCTGCCCACTTTTTGTGTTGGCTGAATCTCAGTGTTGTCTGCAGGATGGCTTCATCTCCATAAAAGCTGAAACTGTGATTCAGACTGACATTTAATTAGAAGCAAGTCATATTTGATAACAGTTTTGTGGGGGATACCAGACTGCTGGAAAATGCAAGACTTCATTGCAGTTAGGGAGGCATTCAAACTTTGGAGAGTCCACACTGCATCATTATCAAACTTTACTTGGCAGAATGCAAACAGAAAACCACACACATAAACAAAATCAGGGAGGTAACACACACCTTCAAGCTTATATCTAATATCATGTTTATAGTTATATATTACTGGAGTCTGACTGTAACCTAGGGCTGTGAATATTTACCTTACCTACAGCTAGGTTTGCATTCCCCAAAGGATATTGCTGTGAGGAAGCCTTGGAAGGACTCTTATTACATGGTTTGTTTGTAGGAGCCTCACATACTTATGAGAAATCAACAAATAGACTTTCTCTAAAATTAAAAGATTTAATCAGATCATAATGTATAAATGATATCAACTTGATCAAGCTCCAAGTATTTGGTTATTAAAGTAATGCACTTAATATTTGAAGTCTCACATAAAATCAGCTGCCTGCTTCTTTTTCCTCTTCCAAATCATGAGTTACCTTAATACATAAACAAATAATTAAATTCTTTTGGTTTTACAAGGAACTGCTTCAGATCATCAGACAGAAACAAACCATTTTTGTCAGGGAATTAATTTCTAATAAGGAAACTGCCAGCCAGGAGAGACAGAGGTTTTATAAATTCCAAATTATTTTAATAGGATGAATAATAGTTGGAGAATTTATACAGCACTGTTAAAGAGCCTTTGTTTAAGACATCATGGGTTGTGTAAGCATTGCTTCTTGAGAAACCCAAGATTTCCAGTGAAAAGAACCCTGAAAATCACTACTTGAAAAATAAGTTTTGATTTATGATAATATTTTCTCAGGAGCAGCATTTTTCTCCTTGAATTTCAAGAGGAAGCCAAATTCTCATTGGAGCCAGTGAGTAAACAGTCTACCTCTCCTTGCCTGCTAACAATCACAGACAATTCTCATTCAGAGGTACAAGAAAAAAGATAGCTGGTAGTAGGAATATATATGTTTATACATTTGAAATGAATCCAAATCTTTTAAAAATTGGTGTAGATTAGAATAGATTCTGTGCTTTCTCCTTTCAAGTATTTTCATTAAAACATACTTCTTTCTTTTTTTCTTGTTGGTTGAAATAATCTGCAGCAAAAATATTTCTTCCATGTTTGTTGCAAGAACATATAATTCTTTATAATTTGCAGCACTTCTTGCACTATTTCTCATTTTTACCTAGAGTTCAGCTTCTGGCATAAAAAACCTCTGGCACAGACCATGTTTTCCCAAAGGGCTAGGCTCACACCTGTGCTCAGCTGAGCATTCCAAGTAGGTGCTTCTGGAGACTTTATCCTGAACACTTTACTACTCAGCTGTCTTTCTCAGCTTCAGTTGAAACAGGGATGATGTTGCCTGATCATTCTCCAGGAGGAGCATTTACTGCATGTATGACTGTGTCATCTTGAGATTTGTACTGGCACAGCTTGAGGAGTCTTCATTATCCATGAGGATATTGAAACCTCATCTTGGCTCCTGCATGATACCTACTTGACATGGTTTAGCTCCAACCAGCAATTAAGGCCCATGTAGCCACTCTCTCACTCCTCCCTGGTGGAATGGGAGAGAAAACTGGAAAAGTGAGACAACTTGTGGATTGGGATAAAGCAAAAGCTTCACAAACAACCAAAGCAAATAAGGAATTCATTCACCACTTCCCCTGGGCAGGGAGGTGTTCAGCAGTCCCCAGGAAAGCAGGGCTCTGGCATGTGTAACATTGACTTGGGAAGACAAGCACCGTCACTCTGAAATTCCTCCCTCCATTCTTCTTCCCCCAGCTCTATATGCTGAGCTTCATATGCAGGCATGGAATGTCCCTTGGGTCAGTGGGGGTCAGCTGTCCCAGCTGTGTCCTCACCCAGCTTCTTGAGAGCCCTCAGTCCACTTGCTGGTGGGATGGAGAAAGGCAGAGATGGCCTTTATTCTGTGTAAGCCCCGCTCAGCAAGAATGAAAACATCCCTGAATTACTAACACGGTTTCCAGCAAAAATCCACGAAAGCACAGCCACATCTGAGCTACTCTGAAGAAAATAAACTCTTAACCCAGCCAACAGCAGCAAGCTCCTTCAAATTTTGTGTTACAGAGTTGGAAGGCACAAAATGGTGGGAAAGTGTCTCCATCACATTTCAGTTTGTGCAGTGATATGCAGAACAAGAGTAAACACTACTGGTAAGTTGGTTGGATAGATGATTTGGCCACATTTCAGAGTCTCTTTGGAGTGGCTTGAAATGATGACAAAGAAGCAACATAAGGAATCAGTACCACAAATACTTGTATTAAACATTGCAAATGCTAGCAGTATCCGGTGTTCTGTCACTGCCATCCTGTGAAAATTTCACCTGCGTGCCTCTGTAGATAGTAAGGGAAATTACTCCCAGAGAGTTTTTACCCTAAAAATAAATTCCTCACAGTGGCAGGTCCACAGATTTTCTTGCCTAGGTCATGGGTCTGGCTGACGTACACAGAGTGTCGCTCTTCATAATCTGGAGCCCCCCAGTCTGCAGCCTGCTGGTTTTGTCACGGGGCTGTGTCGTGCACCTCCACGCTGTCCACCCATGTCAAGTGTCAGAGTGGCCTGGAGAAAGGGCTGGTTGACTGGTGAGGCAGAGGGACACATCCATGGCATACTTCCTCTGTTGATTCCACTGTCTTTTTTGTTGCTCTCAGTGAGGTATGGCAGCTTCACACCCACCGAGGGAGCAAACACATGCTGAGCTGGCTGCACCACGTCATCCCCACCTGGGACAGCAGCCCAGCACAAACACTGCTGTGCTGGAGAGGCTGAGCTGGTCTTTGGCTGGCCAAAGTCTTAAGCAGTGCCGGGGTTTGTTTTTCTGCATCCCTTGCTCTCCTAGCAGCAGAACCCAAGAAACTGCACTGAGTTTCCTTTTATGTGCCTCCTGAGCAAGCCTCAGGTTCAGAGCTGTGCTGGTGACAATCAAATTAATCATCAGCCCGTCATCAGCTGCACATTGCCGGGCTCTCCCCGCACTCTGAGTCTCATCCCAGCCTGCAGGCTGAAGAAATCCTTGACCAAAGTAGGTCAGCAAACCATGCCTGGCCTCGAGAAACAGCTTTGATCAGGGACAGCAAATTTCTCGCTATTGCTCATAATAATTTTCTTCAAATGAGATACTTTTCTTTCAAATGGGAAAGAGCCTTACAGACCTGGATGGCAATGACAGCTCCCTGAAGCTTGGACCCTCTGCCAGTACTTTACAGAACAGGTGTTCTAATGAGAAAGACTCCCAAAGCAGGAGATTTAGGATTTTTAAAAAATCCCAAACTAAAAATGTGTAAGGAATCCTTTGCAATGAACCTTGATACACATCCAGCATTCTCATTTTTGTAACATTCAATTGCTCATTCCTTAAAAGTGGACAATATCTGAAGTTTTGTTTTCATAGTATCTATACATGTAATTTTAGCAGCTAAAAATTGACCTTTTTTCAAAACGCTTATTGCAAATTTTGAAAAAAGTTGCTGTATGTCTACTATCCTTATTCCCAAATGTATCCAAATTCCCAAATTTCCCAAATTAATTAACTAATAGCTTCAAAGTTTGTTGTAATTTATTTTTCACTCTACAGTTTCATTTTAATAGATAGACTCAGGTGCTGGTTTTAAAATGAAGGGTTATGACATTTTACTAAATATTTAGCAATGAGAATGCTAACAGTGCTACTTTTCCATTTGGCACTGTTGACAAAGTTATAATGACAAAGTTATAATTTGTGGACATAACTTAAAAATTGAATTATTTTAAATAACTTTGTCTCTAAAGGAGCTTTTAGGTCAAGTCTCAGAGTTTAGAGTATATAAAAACGATGCATCTGGGCTACTTCAGATTGTCCTCTAGACCATAAAAATATGTCTCTGAGGTTTTTTCTATAGAGAAATTCATGCTGATGTCCAGCAATTCCATAGAGCTCTGGTCTAGCCTCTTTACGGATGTTATTATGATTTTGCAATGAAAAAAGGCAACCAGCCATCTCTGGGCAGTCTGTAAAGTCTTGAAAGCAAAACAGCTTAAAATAAATGTTTATATCCTGCTGTGTTCTTATGACCTCCGATGCACTTTGGGCACTACTAAACTATAAATAAGATATAAATAAGATCAAAAGATTCACTCTCATTCACTCTCAAGATTCACTCGCTCAGAAAATTTGAAGAATTTTTGAACCAAAATTAGGCTTCCTGATATATTTGTATTATGACAAAATTTTGACAATGTGATCAATATTATTCTTATGCTACAATATATTAAACTAATTAGATATTTATGGAAAAGTAGATTTTATCTTGAAATTTTGCAAACCCTTGTTTATTCATTTTATAATAATTTTATTCTTGCTTTAGGCCAATTTGTTCCCCGGGATTATGCTTTCCTTGCCTGTTTGTAAGTTTGATAATAAAAATGCAATTTTTTATGTCCTTTCTTATTACTGAACTATGGAAAGCTGGTTCTTTATTGACCAGAGATGGATAATTAATGTGGGCAACAACTCCCAAGAATTGTCAGTTGCTGTCTAAAATGCAGAGTGAAAATGTCAAGTCTTCAGGTTGCTCTAACTGAAATGATTTAGTTCTGCCATTACTGTAATTTACTGGGAATTCAAAAGTTTCCATCATGCTGCTGAATGGGTTAAAATAAAGTTCAAGAGAACAAGAAGGGTGCTACCCTTTCTGATTAATGAAAACTAGTATAGGTACAGCAAGCTGTGAGAGATATTTGAAAAGAGAGCCCAGCATCTGCTTTTGGGCTGACAGGCACACATTGGAAGTGTAATGTGAAAGTGCAAAGTTTTCTTAACCCCCCAGATGACAAACCTGTAAAAGCAGTTAATCACTCATTTATTCTCTTCATGTCTTTAGTTTTATTTTTCCTGTCGTTGCTATTATTACTTAAAAGAGCTACTTGTTGAAGAAAGCCCAAAGTATAAAACTCCTATTTTTCAGCAGGTTCCCTGTCAGTTGCCTGGTTGGTTTTGGTTTTTATTGTTTATCTGATTTTAGAGCTAAAAATAGACATGAGGGGCTGGGAATCAGAAACTCCAGCCTTCCTTATGCCACAGGCTTGTTAGTCTTGGCTGAATCACTAAGGTGGAATCCTTTGAAAACATTTTTTAACCTTGAATGCTCAAGCAAAGGACTTTTGTTTGAGCAGTGTCTCAGTACTCCTTCTCCGGGGAAAGCTGAGCAGAGTTTGTACCAGTGAGGTTGTCTGTGAGGCTGTTGGGACCACTGTCAAGGCTAGGTGACAAGGCTGGGAGTCCACACACAGCCAGCAGGCAGCCTTGTGATGGCAAATCTCATGTCCTTACAAACAATTTGATGGGTGAAGTTGTGGCTGTTGACATTTTGAAATGGGATTTAATGTCCCTACTGACTTTGGGCAGCAGGTTTGTTACAGAGCCAGGACAGCTTGGCTCCTGAAACAGACTGCACAAGGCTGAGTTTCTGAACTTTGGGGTAAAATAGTAGGTTCAAGGGGGGATATGTGGCAGGTAGTTCTGAAAGGCTGTACCTTCCCTGTACTTCAGCCCCTGGGGAAAGGAAGAGGGCAACACCTGGCCAGGAGTTGGGATAAAAGGAGGCTGCACCCTCCAAAACCTGAGAGAGAAAACCCCAGGGGTGTGTGCCCCAGGGACCCTCTCCCTTTACTTGAATAAAGCTGCAGGACTCCTCTGTCTCCTTTTTGGACATAAACCTCTGGAATTTGTGGGTTTTCCCATCATTTGCAAGGGGCTGGGTCTCCCTCTCTGCCCTCTCCCTCCTTTCTGCAGCCCCAAAGAAGTTTCTCTGCTGGAAAAACACAGCTCCAGTGTGTTTTACATCAGCTGAAGAATAAGAGTTCAGCACCTCTTATGTGTGTGCTAAAGAAAGGTGAAGGAGTGGGGTTTGCAGGTGAGCAGAAAAGCAGGAGTGTTAATGAAGTAGATGAGTTGGTTGTTGTTGAAATGCTGGTCCCTGCACTTCTTCAGTGGAAATTACTCTTTTCTAGATGGAGAAACAACCAGTAGCTTGACTTCATTACAATTGCCAGAAAACATTACTCATGTTAGCAAAACAGTTTTTTGTTCTGTCAGGGTTTTTTTCTCTTTAAAACCTCAGAATCTGTTACTGTTTCCAGGAACAGCTTGGAAATGGGAATTTATATTTTTTTTAAGTAGGAAAAGCAAATAATCCCTGATTTCATTCCCTGCTAAAATGCAACAGTATGGATCCTTTTGTGAACTCTGCATTGTGTTTGCAGCTCCACTGGGGACAGAGCAGCAGGCACAGCAAACCATGTGACCCAAGCTCTGCACATGCAGAGGTGCTGAGGTGGTGGGCCAATGCTTTCTTGGCTCAGGGGATGCCTGTGTCTGTGCTTCTTTTAATTTGACATCTTTAATTCTAACAATGCCCACTCTCAGGGCTGAACAGCTGCCAGTGCACCTGTACAGAAAGCCCTGGAAGCAGCTCCCATATTTTTTGTATGCATTTTAGCAAAAATCCAAACATTACAAGAACTTCAAGTAAGCTTTTCACACACTGAACAAGATCTGACTGAGTAAACAGCTGGTTTTTGTCTCACTTGAGGCTGTCATTTTCCCCAATATTAGATGTTCATCCCAGTAATTCATGTGTCTTAGCACAGGTCTCTTCTGACTCTAAGCACAAGTGTTGAACTTGTCACTGCACTTCCTTTGACATGAACCTTTACCAGAAAAACCTTGGACTTTGTCTGCAGGGGACACATTTCAGGTGCATGGAGCAGGGGATTTAAGGAATGACATCTTGACTTACAGAATAGAGTGGCAGATGGAGTTTCTGGCCAAGGAAAGAGCACCAGGCAGAGGGAAGTGGAGTTTTGGTACTTGCAAAGCCTCTCAGTGCACAGGGACTGGCAGCAGGCAGGTTCCCTGTGCAGCAACAGCCGAGGTGAGGTAAGAGCTAGAGTGACAACGCTCTTTTCATGACAATGAGGAAATCTTATCTTCTCCTGAACTTGGCTTGTGTGATACCTGTTCAGGGAATGGTTAGGAAAAATGAGAAACACTGAAATCCCAGGGGTATCTCCTTAACTCAGCAATTAGGGGTGAACTGAAAGTTTTTCTATGGTGTGTAGAAATCATGAAAGGTCTGAGGTGCTTGAAAGGGCAACAAGATGTAATTCAGTGAGCAGACCCAGCGGTACATGTGAGGCTGAACCCCCTGAAATCACCCCTGAGGCTCAGGGCTGATGATCAGCAACTGACAGAACAAGAGGACACGGTCTTAAGCTGCACCAAGGACAATGCAGGCTGGATATCAGGAAAAAGGGTTTTACAGAAAGGGTAATAAAGTACTGGAATGGTCTACCTGGGGAGGTGGTGGATTCACCATCTCTGGATGTGTTTGAGGAAAGACAGGACGTGGCACTTGGTGCCATGGTTTAGTTGAGGTTAGGGTTGGGTTGGACTTGATGATCCTGGAGGTCTCTTCCAACGCTGTGATTCTGTGATCAGCACAGTGAGAAAGTCCTGGGGACTCCTGTCTTGCCTGAGGACACGACTGAAGTGCTAAAACATTGAAACCCAAATAGGTGGTGGGGGCTGTTGGAGGAGGTGGGCTCAATGGAGCAGAAATCCAGCTGAGAGAAGCCAGAGACTTGATCCTGCTTTTCTGGAGGCCAAGATGGGACAA
>VXBR01001870.1:89335-105915 GCA_013400215.1 Cisticola juncidis | reverse complement strand
GGCACTGGGATCATTCCCAGGCACTGGGATCACTCCCAGGGACTGGGATCACTCCCAGACACTGGGATCATTCCCAGGCACAGATTCCAGGACCCGTGGGGTGGGGCAGGGCTGTGCTCTCCTCACGCTGCTCCTGGGTGGGCACTGGGATGGGAACTCAGCTCCATGTCCAGCATCCACGGATTTCTCTGCTCCTGCCCCTCCTGCTGAAGTGGAGGGTCTGGTGTGGGCAATCCCAGTATTCCAGACTGGTTTGGGTTGGGAGGGACCCTAACCCCCCCCCCAGTGCCACCCCTGCCATGGCAGGGACACCTCCCACTGTCCCAGGCTGCTCCAACCTGGCCCTGGGCACTGCCAGGGATCCAGGGGCAGCCACAGCTGCCCTGGCAATTCCAGCCCAGCCAGGAATTCCCAATTCCCAATCTCCCACCCAGCCCTGCCCTCTGGCAGTGGGAGCCATTCCCTGTGTCCTGTCCCTCCATTCCCTGTGTCCTGTCCCCTGATGAAGAAAAAAGCCAAAATCTGAACTCTTTTTAAATACAAACTAATACATCTGATAAAAATCCCATGGGAAGTGCTGGTGTGCTAATCCCTGTGCCTTGCAGTGTCTGACCAGTCCTTGTGCTGACTTTTCTTTAATTTATTTGCTGGAGTTTCTGCAGTTTGCCTGTGCTGGCCTTGCCTATCCATCAATGTTCACACTGCTCTTTGCAGAGTTTGGCAGAGGCCAGGAAGGTTTTCCCCATTTTTGGTGTAACCATGTGGGATAAGGAGCCCCTTTCATGGATAAAGCAAACCCAAAGGTCACAGACTCAGACCTCTGCAAACTCAATTTGTGATGGTTTGGAGCTGCCCATTCCTGTGTGCTCAGCAGATTTTGGTGGAAATGGTCTGGAAGGATCTCCTGATCTTCCCCCAGGCTCCCTTGATCTCAACCTTTTATTGAAAACCAGAAGGGAGTGGTGCCTCTGCCAGGCTTTCCCAGTGAGGATTAATTAAAAAATAAAGCTCACCTGCAGGGACCGAGGCTGTGCTCCTGTCAGCACTCGGGAATTAAAAAGAACTGGAGCTATTAGTAACAGATTTATTTAGTATTACATCCTCCCCTCCAAATACTCTTTGGAAAGCCCATAAAGCCAGGCAGTCACTAATAGGCAATTTTAAGACAACTGGGTAAGTGGAGTGTGAAAGGCTGAAATGCCCAAAGGTCAGGCGCCTCCGAGATTTGATTCTTTCAGCCAGGAAAAGTCTTAATGAGTAGTTTAATTACATGACATATTAAAGCACTTTGGTTCAATGAATCCAAGGAAGTTAGAAATTGCTATTTTCCGGGGTAAATCATTTGAAAATAAGTCGAATTGTTAAAATAATCATTGACTACTTCAAAAGGTTTCCCTGGCACTCAGAGAGCGCAGCAGAACCGAAATGGGAGCCGAAGCCTCATTGAGCTCCGAGCACTTAATTGGGATATGTTTTTGTAGTTTGCTTTTCCCTCTGATAACGAGACCATGATGGATGCAAACACTCTTTGGGGTTGTTTGCCAGTGATTTATTTGGCACCATGCTCCTGCTGCTGTGGCTGTGGCTGTGTCCCTGTCCCCGTTCTGGCTCACCTGGGGCTGTGGTCACTGCCAACCCCTGGCAGGGCTCCTGCTCCCTGTCCCAGCTCTGGGCACCCTTGTCCTGTGCTGGTGGCAGGCAGGGCTGGCCTTCCTCCCTGCACTGTCCCGGGAGCAGGCAGGGACACCCTGAGGTGCTCCAAGGGTGCTGGGAGGGGAGGTTGAGCCCGGCTTTGGTTCAGGATTTGCTGCTCTCCATGGTGCTGATCCTCCACGGCCGCGGGGACCCTTTAAATGTCCTAAATCTTTAAATGTCCTAAACCTTCATTGACAGAGCGGCTGTGGCTGTCCCTGGATCCCTGGCAGTGCCCAAGGCCAGGCTGGACACTGGGGCTGGAGCAGCCTGGGACAGTGGGAGGTGTCCCTGCCATGGGAGGGNGACAGTGGGAGGTGTCCCTGCCATGGTAGGGGGGGCACTAAGGTCTCCCCCAAACAAAACCAAACCAAACCAAACCAAACCAAACCAAACCAAACCAAACCAAACCAAACCAAACCAAACCAAACCAAACCAAACCAAACCAAACCAAACCAAACCAAACCAAACCAAACCAAACCAATCTGGAGATTTTAAAATTCTGAATAACCCAATCTGCCCTACTGGGTGCCCCTGCTGCAGTGTCAGTGGCTGTGGCTGTGCTTGTGGGGCCTCCTCATCCTTCCTGTGGCAAGGTGGACATCTCCCTCAGGGTGAGGTTAAAGACCTTTGAGGTTTAAGTTAGACAGGAGGAAAATTTTCTTCACTGAGAGAGTTGCCAAGCCCTGGCACAGACTGCCCAGGGCAGTGGCATAGGCATCCAGAAGGGCAGGGTTGTCATCCCTGGAGTGGATGTGGCACTTGAGGCTGTGGCTTAGTGCTCAGCACGGGGCTGGGTTGGAGATTGGACTCGGTGATCTTGGAGGTCTTTTCCAACCTAATCAATTCTAATCAATTCTGTGATTCTGGCTCTGCACAGTCCCTGCCAGGAGGGGACAGCCGGGGGGGATTTGGGATCTTATCCCAGGAACAGGGACAGGAGGAGAGGGAACGGCCTCAGGCTGGGCCAGGGGAGGGGCAGGGGGGACAGCAGCAGGAATTTCCCCATGGAAAGGGAGCTCAGGGATGGGAAGTGCCCAGGGAGGGTTGGAGTGCCCATCCCTGGAGGTGTCCCAGGAATTCCTGGAGGTGGCACTGAGAGCTCTGGGTGGGCACAGAGTGGGCACAGCTGGGACTGGGTGGGCTGAGAGGGTTTTTATATCCCAGGGATCCTGGGATTCTGAGGACCCTGCCCTCCACCATTGCCCCGTGGGATCCTGGATCTTGTTTCCTCAGTTTTTCCCTCAGAGCAGGGACGCAGATCCCCAGTGGCAGCGGGGCTGTGGCCATGTGTAAATAACATTTCGGAGTTGCCGAGCTCCTCCCTCCCTGTGTGGCTGCTGGAGCTGGAGCTGGTGAAGCATTTCCAGAAAAAGTCTCCACAGGCGTATAAATAGCACTTAAATGAGTGTTTTCCTCCTGCTAAATAACACAGCTTTATTTTTAACTCCTTTCCCAGTCAGCGGCACACAGCACAAGGAGAGCGATAGGAGGAGCCCGGAAAACATCCCAAAAGCTCCCGAAATGCGGGGGATGAGGCCGGCGGAGCCTCGGCAGCAGCGGGATTTTCACAGCCTCCCCCGGGGCCGAGGCACAGCCACTGCTGCTGGGCTGAGCCTTTTTCCACATGGAAAGCCAGCAGGGAGCTCCCAAGGGGTTCCCGGGTTGTCCCGGGACACCGAGAGGGAATAAATTCCCGCCCGGCTTTGGCACGGGTCACCGGCGCTGTCCCGGGACACCGAGAGGGAATAAATTCCCGCCCGATTTCGACACGGGTCACCGGCGCTGTCCCGGGATTCCCGCCCCGGGACTGCTGCAATTAGCGGGGAAGGGAGCGCTTAATGAAGTGGGGCATTTGCAGATGCTGGGAGTTATTTACGACAGGCAAAGCCGCAGCTCTCGCCCTAAAGGCAAATAAAGCTCAATGTGGTGAAATAGAACTTCTGTAGGACAGGATCACTTGGAAAAGTCCGTGTCTGGAACGAGCAGCAGGGACGGGAATTACAGAAATGACTGGAAGGGGCCGCTGGGGGTTTTGTCACCCCAAAAATGCCACCTTGACCGGGGCAGGTCAGCCGAGGTGGCCCCACCTCTGGGTGCCTCTTCCACAGGTGCCTGCCCCAAAATCTCGGCTAAAGCCCCCCAGGTTGTGGCTCCTGCTCCCATCCCTGCCGAGGAGAATTTGGCTGTGGGATCCAGCTGTGGGATCCAGCTGTGGGATCCAGCTGTGGGATCCAGCTGTGGTATCCGGCTGTGGGGTCTGGCTGCCCTGGCTGTGGGATCCGGCTGTGGGGTCTGGCTCTTGGGTTTGGGTGTCCCAGCTGTGGGATCCATCTGTTGGAACTGGCTGCCCTGGCTGTGGGAACTGGCTGCCCTAGCTATGGGATCTGGCTGTGGGATCCAGCAGTGGGATCTGGCTGCCCAGGCTGTGGGATCCAGCTGTGGGATCCGCATCTCTGCAGTTCCCTGTCTCTGATGGTATCCACACCTGAGCCCTGGGAGCAAACCCAGAGTGGCAGAGCTGGAATTTGGGAATGAGTGGAGCCGGGTGTGGGGGGCAGGAGCTGTGAGCTGCCTCTGGGGGAGTCACAGGAGAGACCCTGCAGGTGGGAGGGATTTTCCATCCCAGGACAGACCCTGCAAGCTGAGCAGGGATTGTTCCATCACACACAGACCCTGAGCAGGGATTGTTCCAGCACACACAGACCCTGAGCAGGGATTGTTCCATCACACACAGACCCTGAGCAGGGATTGTTCCATCACACACAGACCCTGAGCAGGGATTGTTCCATCACACACAGACCCTGAGCAGGGATTGTTCCATCACACACAGACCCTGAGCAGGGATTGTTCCATCACACACAGACCCTGAGCAGGGATTGTTCCATCACACACAGACCCTGAGCAGGGATTGTTCCATCACACACAGACCCTGAGCAGGGATTGTTCCATCACACACAGACCCTGAGCAGGGATTGTTCCATCACACACAGACCCTGAGCAGGGATTGTTCCATCACACACAGACCCTGAGCAGGGATTGTTCCATCACACACAGACCCTGAGCAGGGATTGTTCCATCACACACAGACCCTGAGCAGGGATTGTTCCATCACACACAGACCCTGAGCAGGGATTGTTCCATCACACACAGACCCTGAGCAGGGATTGTTCCATCACACACAGACCCTGAGCAGGGATTGTTCCATCACACACAGACCCTGAGCAGGGATTGTTCCATCACACACAGACCCTGAGCAGGGATTGTTCCATCACACACAGACCCTGAGCAGGGATTGTTCCATCACACACAGACCCTGAGCAGGGATTGTTCCATCACACACAGACCCTGAGCAGGGATTGTTCCATCACACACAGACCCTGAGCAGGGATTGTTCCAGCACACACAGACCCTGAGCAGGGATTGTTCCAGCACACACAGACCCTGCAGGCTGAGCAGGGATTGTTCTGTAGGACAAGTTCCATTTCTGTGGCAAACACAAGTTCCATTTCTGTGTTCCTGACTGCCAGACAAACAAAGCCTGCACTACAAATTAAGGGGGCATATCCAGCACATCCCCTGTTTGTGAAATAGCTGCTTTCTGCAGGGCAGATTAATTATGGATTGC
The DNA here is from genome assembly GCA_013400215.1 of Cisticola juncidis. Classification (NCBI taxonomy): domain Eukaryota; kingdom Metazoa; phylum Chordata; class Aves; order Passeriformes; family Cisticolidae; genus Cisticola; species Cisticola juncidis. Next base: position 100,595 of record VXBR01001870.1, on the reverse strand, counting down.
AATTAATTGGATCTGCTAACACGTAAATAATGAATATTTTAGTGGAAGTCCACTTAGAGACCCAGCCTTGGAAATAACATCCACATTCCAGAGCCTGCATTTATCCAAACATTGCTCCCATTCCTGATGGGAAACAACAACCCCTGGGCACTGAAAAAATCACCCTGAATCACAAACACTGCAAGAACCACCCAGAATCACAGACACTGCAAAAATCACCCAGAATCACAACTGAGCACTGCCAAGAACCACCCAGAATCACAGACACTGCAAGAACCACCCAGAATCACAGACACTGCATTAACCACCCAGAGCTCTCAGTTCCTGAACCCTTCAATAACCACCCAGAGCTCTCAGCTCCTCGCGTGCCAGATGAGTCAGCCCTGAGTTTGCATCACAGCAGTCTCAGGAAGGATCCCCTTATATGATTCTAATTCTTGTAAAGCTCAGCCAGGAAATACTATATCAATTTTTAATAGAGTTTTCTGTTCAATGCTCATGTTTTGTAGTGCATGGAGGCAAATTATTTTAACTAATTTATGCCAGAGTGCAGAGCTGCTGCCTCAATTGTTTTATCTCCATCACCTGGAGCTCAGCATGACAACAAAATGCTTGCTACATGATTTTATGAACTTTGTGCCACGTAAATACTGTGTGAGAATTGCCTGTAGTATGTAATTGTCTATTTTTCTATTTGAATTTCTATTTCATCCTGCTGATTGCCAAAGAAGACAGGATTTACATAGAGCTTAATAATTTTATGTGGCGTTTTTGAGGCAGAAGTGAAATACCAGGTTTATATCTCACTGTGTGTGGCTGAAGGTCAAAGAAGCTTCAGAAAAGTGATTTGATCTTTTTTTTTTTTTTATTCCAAAATACAGTGGCCCAGTGGTCAGGGTTTATGGGGATCATATCTGACACTTATTGAAAGCTCATTTCTGTATTCATAACTTTCTGATTTGGAATTCACTGGGAAGCTGGAGAGGTTTAATGCCCAGAGAGGGAAGGGTTTAGTACCAATATGTGGAATTTATAATCTGGGAAGAGCCTCCCCTCCCCAGCCCATCCAGGCAGTTCAGCTCTGCTGCCCACCCCAGGAGCTTCAGCAGCCCCCTGGGAAGATTGAACAGCCAGGAAATGAAGGAATGTCATAAAGTGAAAAATGGGAATGGGGAAAGCACCAGGAGAATTCCAGAGCAGAGCTGAGGGAATTAGGGCACAGAGCTCGGATGGGGAGGGATTTGTGGGAACCTGGAGCAGGAGAGGCTGCTGGAAAGGGAACAACAATGTCTGGGACATTTTAGACAATCTTCCCGAGAATTTTGCCTCTCTGCTGGCTCAGGGAGGAAAAAGCAGGAGCAGGAATTGCCTGGATGTGGAGTGGTCCAGCCTGAGCAGAGAGTTAATTGAGAGGAGGATTCTCTCCACAGAAACCGAGGGTTGGAATAACAAATGCAGCAGAGCTCGAGGAAAGGCACAGGGAAACTCTTGGGAAATAATCCCTGGCTGTTCCCAAGCACTCCAGCAATGTTTGTTCATCCCCATCGAGCCGGAGCTCTCCTGCTGGGGTGGAGGAATTGAAGGGATAAAGAGTTCCAAGGGTAACGGGGGCTGTGGGATTTTCCAGAGGGACAGGGAGCTTTCCCAGGGGGCTGCAGCTTGGGAAAATCAGATTTAGAAAAGCTCACAGGAGCTGGTTGGGGTCTGGGTGAGGAATAACGGAGTCATTTGGGCCTCACACCCCCCTGTGGGCTGGAAGGCACCCTGAGAGCCTGGGCTGCTCCTTCAGAGCACAATTCCAGGGATGGGGACTCCCCCTGCCCTGGGAATGCTGCTCTGGGATCCTCAGACAGACCCTTTGGGCTGGGTGAGCACAATTCCAGGGATGGGGACTCCCCATTGTCCTGGGAATGATGCTCTGGGATTTTCAGACAGATTTTTTGGGGTAGGTGAGCACAATTCCAGGGATGGGAACTCCCCGTGCTCTGGGAATGCTGCCCTGGGATCCTCAGACAGACCCTTTGGGCTGGGTGAGCACAATTCCAGGGATGGGGACTCCCCGTGCCCTGGGAATGCTGCTCTGGATTTTCAGACCCTTTGGGCTGGGTGAGCCTGCCATGAACTCATGAACTCGTGCCCGTCTAAAGGCAGCAGCATTTGCATCCCTGGCTCCTGTGGGACTCCAGAGAGGAACATCTGGAGGTGCGAACCAGAGCTGGGCTTGTTGGGAAGGGAAAGGGAGGGATAGTCCAGAACTGCTGGAATGTGTTTGATTCCTGCAGAGAAAGGAGACAGCAGCTGTGGGAACTGCAGTGAAAGCTGCTCCCCAAAAAGAGCCTGAGCCTGTTTATTTATTCCATTTTTATACATTTGTGGCCCTGGTTATGGATTGGCTGCTGAGATTAATGTCCGTTCACCCCACTGGCCACACCAGCTGTCACCAACATTATTTTTAGGCTAGAAATATGTAAAGAAAGGACAGTGAACAGAAATAAGAGAGGTTGTTTATGTTCCAAAGTGTGAGAAAGTGAAACTGACCCTTAATATAGCAAAATAATAAGAAATAAAATTTGAAATAATATTTATAAGAAATATATTTATAATATATTCTGAAATTACAGAAACTAAAGATCTGACTCCACCTTATGAACAAGGAGAAAGCTTTAAAAAACCTCAAAAAACCAGAGGAACATGCAGTGAGCTCCTGAAACACAGCCCAGAAGGGTCTGGCAGGGGAGGTGGGGCTGCTCTGCTGCTCCTCAGAGGATTCCCGGGTCTCAGCACTCAGGGAATGCTGAGCTTGGTCCCACCCACCTGGAGGGGCTGAGGAAGGGCTGGAATTCCATCCCAGGCTGTTACACAGTGCAGAACCACAGCCATCCTCACCTTTTGGTTATTTTACAGGTGGGACTTCTGCAGAAAATGGGGAAATTATGGTTTGGTATCACATGGAACAAGTAAGGGACATTTAGGACATTGAAGTTCATAATCCGGATTTAAAGAAGAAAGTTGGCTTTGTTAGCACTGATTTAATTCAGGTTCTGAGCTCTGATCCAAGAAGAAAAGCTTTCCATGGGAAAGATTTGTGTTCCTGACTCTTTCTGCTGCAGAATAAGAAACATCTTTGTAGATTTTGTGGTTAAAGCCGATTAGATGAGATTTAATATTCTTGATTTATTTGTTTACATATTTATTTGCCTTTTAAACCTGAGGGTAAAAAACACGAGCAGATTTTAACTTCTTTCATCTCCAGGAGCAGTAATTTCATTTCAGACCTTGCTTATATAACACAAAGCATTGAAATTGTGATTCCCTTTTCCATTTAAATAGCCTTCAATATTTATTGTGTGGAGTTCAGCCCCTCAGTCCTGTGGCTCCACATGCAGCACATCAGTCAATAATGGAGCCAGAAGGAGCTTCAGCTTGAGCCCAGCCATAAACTTCCCTGAATTAATTCCTATTTTAATGAGAGAATGGCTTTTAAGACAAAAAGTCCGGTTTTCATTTTTGGATTGCCGTCGACAACGGCTCTCATGGGGTTTGAGGTGACAAATGTGTTAAAAATAAAAGGGAAGAAAGGAATTTTCTTCTTTTCCTCTCACAGCAAGCCCTGTTCCCCCCTCAGGCTGAGTTTCTTCCTGACGATGCCACAATATTCATCTCCCATTGAGTGCTCTCTTCCTTAAAACTCCCTATTTATCTTAAATGTGAGAAAAATCCCATCAGGCTCCGTTTGCTGAGTTCTCTTCGTGTCCCCACGGTCCTGGGGACCCTTCCCACCACTCGGGTGTCCCCTGTGACTCCCAAATTCCTGCAGCACTGGAGGGTGCAGGAGCTCCCTGGGCACCTGTGCCAGGGCCTGCCCACCCTCCCAGCCAGGATTATTTTAGTCTGGAAGAGAGTGGATTTGGGTGGGAGATTGGGAAGGAATTCCTGGCTGGGCTGGAATTGCCAGAGCAGCTGTGGCTGCCCCTGGATCCCTGGCAGTGCCCAAGGCCAGGTTGGAGCAGCCTGGGACACTGGGAGGTGTCCCTGCCATGGCAGGGGTGGCACTGGGTGGGGTTTGAGGTCCCTCCCAATCCAAACCAGTCTGGAATTCTGGGATTTCCTCCCAAATCTTCTCTTGTCTCTCTCCACACTCCCAGGATCTGCACCCCTGGGTCGGTGTCCTGGGCTGCAGTGCAGGATGTGCCCAGCAGTGACTCTGTCAGACCCAGCTGGGCAGGGCTCTTTACCCTTCCAGGACCCATCCCTGATAATTCCAGGGATCTCTGCTGTCCAGGGGCCATCGAGGCTCCTGCAGGGCTGATCCAATTCCAGCATCCATGGGAGATGCTGCACCCAGGGGAGGAGCCCAAATTCCCACCTGGATAAAGCCTGGGATTGAGAGCCCAGCACAGCCTGTGTGCTCTGCATTCCCAGAGGGGAACAATCTCAGGATTCAGCCAAGCCCCTTTGGATTTGAGGGGAGGAGTGGCAGTGAGAGGAATGGAAGAAATAAGGAGGAAATCAGGGAATTGTGGAGGTTGGAAAAGTCTCCAAGGTTGGGTCCAGCCTTGGGCCAAGCCCCAGCCCAGGGCAGGAGGTTCTGGGGCTGAAATTTCTCATTTCTCCCAGGATGGGATCATGGTTCCAGTTTTATTTCATTCCCCACATCGGACCCCACTCCAAATCCTAGGGAAGTGCCAACCACGCAATTGTCTTGGTAATTATATTATAAATAAAATAATTAAGTGGGTCCTATTCCTTTTTTAATGAGATTAGATCAGCGCTGCTTCCATTGCAGAGGAGCTGCTTCGGTTCAATTAGCTTTATTCTCAGATGTGGAGCATCCCAACATCCTTTTTTGCCTTTGTTAAATTAATTTAATTAGAAAACACTATTTTAATGAAACAGGATACTGTAGCTTCCAGAAATGAATTTTCATCCAGAGTGCTTGGGAAAAATAGCAATGAAAATAATTTTGATAAGTAACTCTCAGCCTGAATATCTCTATTGTTGCTCGTGCCCTGAGGTTATATTTTTAATTGCATGTAATAAATATAACTTTATTAATTAGGAATTATCTGGAAAGGAAAGAGACTTTTTTTTTTCTACTTGATGGTGTAGAGAGGCTTAAAATAAAATCCCTGTTCCTTGGGTAGGTACATTTAATCCACCTTTAGTTTTTTGTTTTTAGGCTGGCAACAAAACCAAGAATATGAAATCCTGTCTGTTTGTGGTGGGGTTTTTTGCTAACTGGAGAAGGAAATTTTCAGTCCTTTATTGAAGGAAATCTGGGATGTTTCTTTTGGGGTTATTTTGATGATGAGACTCTCACTGCCAGCCAGCCCAGGGTGTCCTTTATCTTTGTTTTTTCCTCACATCAGGTTTTCAGATGTCATTTCTTGCAAAGCCACGGTGTTAATTTGCTGTTTTGAGGGACTTCTGCATGGGCCCAGCCTGGGGGAGTGATGGGATTTGAGACTGAGGATTGGCTCAGGATACAGGAAAAGGGGAAAGAGAAGCAGGGCAGGGTTTTGTCCTTTTATCCCTCCCAAATTTCAAATGACAAAAAAAATCCCCACACAGATTTCAGAGATTTTCACGGGGGGAATTTTTCTCAGTGCAGGGCCGGAGGAGCTCACACAGACATTAAGTCTGAGGTGTTTCAGATTTTCCTCTTTTATGCTCAGGCTGAGATGATCTCTCCCCAGTCTGGGCTGTGCCCTCACTGGGGCTTCCATCAGCTCCTCCCACACCGGAGCAGGAGCAGACCCGGGGGATTTTAGGAATATTTCAGTTCTCTGGGTGCTGCAGGGCTGCGAGGGGCAGGGCTGGGTGGGCTCTGTTAGGGAATAGGGAATATTTGGTGTTCTGGTGCTGCAGGGCTGGGGCAGAGCTGGGTGGGCTCTGCTTCCATCAGCCTCTCCCACACCGGAGCAGGAGCAGACCTGGGGGGAGTTTAGGGAATATTTGGTGTTCTGGGTGCTGCAGGGCTTCGAGGGGCAGAGCTGGGTGGGCTCTGTTAGGGAATAGGGAATATTTGGGGCTCTGGTGCTGCAGGGCTGGGGCAGAGCTGGGTGGGCTCTGCTTCCATCAGCTCCTCTCACACCGGAGCAGGAGCAGACCCGGGGGATTTTAGGAATATTTCAGTTCTCTGGGTGCTGCAGGGCTGTGAAAAGCAGAGCTGGGTGGGCTCTGCTTCCCTCAGCTCCTCCCACACCGGAGCAGGAGCAGACCTGGGGGGATTTTAGGAATATTTGGCGTTCTGGGTGCTGCAGGGCTGGGTGGGCTCTGTCTGCACGGGCTCCTCGGGATTTTGGGAATTTTGGTGGCTCCAGGTCCTTGAAGCTCAGCCAGGCACTGATGGGGTGGAATCCCCTGCTCTGATTCCAGCCCCTCTCCGGCTGCTTTGTCTTCCTTGGCCAGCAGGAGCAGAGGTGATTCCAAAGCAAGAATCCCACGGGTTTCCTTCCTTCCTAACACCTAAATATTCCCATGGAATGCTCTATGCCTGAAGATTACTGGTTCTTTGGGTTTGACAGAAATCCCATCAGGCTCTGATTTCAGACACTTTTCTGCCCCATTTGCTCCTTGCAATGCTGATCAAATACAGAAATTTCTTTATTTTGGGAAGATAAATGCATTTATTCACTTAACTCCCTCAGTGTGAAAGGAGGAAATGCACAAAGTCCTGGAGAACATGAATTATAACCCTTCATAATTAATTTACATTAAAATAATAGTGATTAATGAATACCAGTGATCTCTGTGATTCCAAGAATTGCAGCTCTAAGAATTTGCTCCCACCATGGCTCAAGGTGAGGGTTCCTGGGGTGGAGCTGGGCAGGCGTCAGTGATGCCTCAACTTTTCTGGAATATCCCTGTGTCCCAGCCCCTGCACTGCTAGAATTCCTGCCCAGGGGAGCTCTGAGCTCACCCTCAGGGTCACAGCAGGGACACAAAACAAATCCTGTCCCTGCTGCACCCCCAGGACAGCTGGGACAAGAGTTCAGCTCAAAGCACAAACAGGGGGGGCTGAGGGAGGGACAAGAAGGATGGGACTGCATCCCCTGGGGCTGGGATGGGACAGGGAAACCCCAAAGTGCAAATGGACCAGAACTGAGCAAAGGGGGAGACCTGGGGAGCGTTTGTCCATTTTGTGTCCATTTTGTGTCCATTTTGTGCCCATTCTGTGCCCATTTTGTGCCCATTTTGTCTCCATTCTGTGCCCATTTTGTGTCCATTTTGTGCCCATTCTGTGCCCATTTTGTGCCCATTTTGTGCCCATTTTGTCTCCATTCTGTGCCCATTTTGTGTCCATTTTGTGCCCATTTTGTGCCCATTTTGGGTCCCCCTTGGGTGCAGCCCTGTCCAGGCTCTTGTCCTGCCCAAGGTGTGTCCTTCAAGGCCTTTCCATAAATCTCTGCTTTATTCCCCAGCTCTGCAGTCTCTGTTCCAGCCCTCCCAAGGCAGCAGCAGCACTCACACCCATTTTCCAGCCCCCTGTGCATGCCCAGCTCCTGGAGCTGATGATCCACAGGGATTTCTTCCAGCTCAGGACATTCTGAGATGCTGTGAGCCAAGGATGGGTAGGGCAGCAGCAGGAATGGGTGTCCAGGGAAGGCTCCAGGCTGGAATCAGCTGCCCTGTGGGGCTGAGGCAGATCCAGGGCTCCTGTCCCAGAGCCCTTGGGCATTCCCAGCAGATCTCCTCATCCCAGCTGAGCCAGGACCGTGCACCTCTCTGCCCTCCCTTTGGAAATCACAAACACTGCAGAGACAGAAAGGACCTCTGGTTTGAAAACAACCCCAAACCTCCACCGGCCTTCAGGAGAGAAGGAAAAACAGCAAAAAAAACCCCAAACCAAACCAAACCAAAACAAAACAAAAATCCCAAAACAAAACAAAAACAACAACAAAAAAAACCCCAAAAAACAACAAAAAAACCAAAACCAAAACAAAAAAACAAAACAAAACAAAACAAAACAAAACAAAACAAAACAAAACAAAACAAAACAAAACAAAACAAAACAAAACAAAACAAAACAAGGCAGGGTGATTTTCTCCCCTTGTGCAGGGGCAGGGTGATTTTCTCCCCTGGGAGAGGGGCAGGGTGACTTTTTTCCCCATGTGCAAGGTCAGGGTGATTTTCTGGATTTTCTCCTCTCTGTGCAAGGTCAGGGTGGTTTTCTCTGTCTGGCTGTGCTGATGAATCTCTCTCCATCCCCTCTGTAACCGGGGGATGTCACAGAGCTGCTGGTGCCGTTCCTGGAGCAGCAGGAACTCACACTCCGTGTCTGAGCTCATTAAAAAGGGGCCGGGAGCCCCGGGGGCTGCAGAGCTCTGGGTTTGTTTCTCTGCTGTCCCCAACAAATCATGGAGCGCTGGGAAAGGCTGTGGGAGCTGATAAGTGATGGCACAGCAGACTTTAAAAAGGCAGAGGGGCGTCCTGCAGTGCCAGGGTCTGCAGTGAGGGGTGGGAATGGATCAGTGAGAGCTGAGCCAGGCTTAGCTGAGTGTCCTGGGCTGAGCCTGGTGCNGCTGTGGCTGCCCCTGGATCCCTGGCAGTGCCCAAGGCCAGGTTGGAGCAGCCTGGGACAGTGGGAGGTGTCCCTGCCATGGCAGGGGTGGGATGGGATGAGTTTTAAGGTCCCTCCCAGGACCCAGCTCATTCCATTTTTCTGTTCCCTGGGAGGGTGAGGAGGCCCTGGCACGGGTGACCTGTGCTCCAGGACTTTGCCTTTTTAGAACTCACTCCAAGCCCTGCACAGGCAGAGGGTGAAGGCACCAAAAGGGGAACCAGCTCTGCCCCTCAGCCCCAGGCCAGCAGGGAACCTGCTCTGCCCTCTCAGGCTGGGCAGGGCTCACATCTCCTAGCACGCTTCAGGAAAATCACATTTCTCTGTAAACCTCTTGAAAAGGCTTCCTGGGGTAGCCTGAGTTGTTCTTTGTGTTGACCAGAAATAGCCAGGTGCTTCAAAGGGCAGCCCTGCCTTCCTGCAGAGCTCCAGGAGATCTTTTGTATCCTGTGCCAAGAAAAGGGGTTTGGAAAGGTTTTCTGAGTCAAAGGTAATGATCTCTCAAGGTCTTGGCAAAGGAGAGAGGAGATTTTAAAGCTGGTGAAAAGACTGCATGGAAATAAACCCATCAGGAAAAATGTGCTAAAAAAAGCTGGAGTGAAATGGGGCTGCTGAAATGTTTAAATGCAAAGGGTGTGGAAACAAATAATTCTCAATGTCCCTTCAAGGTCTGCAAGGTCCCTTCCAGCCTGAAGAATTCCAGGATCCCACAGCAGCTCCCGTGCCCCTTTCCAGGCTCTCCCTCTGTCCCAGTGCCCGGGGCTGTCCTGGCCCTGCTCTGCCATTCCAGGCCTGGCTGGGCAGAGGAGCAGGGAATTCCCTGGGCACAGAGCCAGGCAGGCAAAATACATTTTAAATTTATTTAATTATTTAATTATTTAATTATTTAATTATTTATTGTTTTATTTATTTATATCAATGCTTATTTACACGTGTACATGACATATAAAATATAAAATACAAAAACATTGACAAACATCTACAAATACAACAGCAAACATCATCATATGTCATATGGAAAATATGCATAATTTTAGATTATATGTGAACAGTTGTAAAGTGATCTCTGACAGAAGGAGAAGGGGAGGAACCTCCCAAAGATGAAGCCCCTGAACGCCACAGGTTTTTAATAATCCAATACCTGATCCTTTTAATTAGTTACTTAATTAATGACTGTTTTCTATAAGTCTTCATTTAATGAGATCAAAGCAGCAGGAAGGAGGCTCTTCCCTGACCCCTTTGGCCCCCAGCTCCCCCCGCTGCAGCAGGAAGCTTTTCCTGGGAAACTCATGGAATAAACGTGGAATCATGGAATTATTTGGGCTGGAAAGAACCTGAAATCCCATTTAGTGCCACCCCTGCCATGGCAGGGACACCTCCCACTGTCCCAGGCTGCTCCAACCTTGGGCAGCCAGGCACTGCCAGGGATCCAGGGGCAGCCACAGCTGCTCTGGCAATTCCAGCCCAGCCAGGAATTCCCAATTCCCAATCTCCCACCCAAATCTCCCCTTTTCCAGTTTGAAGCCATTCCCTGTGTCCTGTCCCTGTCCCTGTGTCCCGTCCCTCCACTCCCTGTGCCCTCCACGCCCCGGGAGAAGCTCAGCTCTGACAAAAGCCATGAGGAGACTTTGCCATGGGCACCCAGACGTGCACGGAGCCTCTGGAGCCATCTGTCATTTTGCAGTAGTGTTTGCACATCAAAAAGAAAGGGTTTTTCCCAATTTATTCCCAGATCTAATAATTCTGGCCTTAAAAACCCAGACTATTCCAAATTTTACATCCCCCAACTGCTGTGCTGCTCGCAGTGACCTGAAATGGCACAAAAGCAGCAGCTCAGCTCTGGCTGAACTCGGTGCAATCTCACCAAACCCGCGAGCTGTGCTTGCCCTGGGCTGTCTCGGGGTGTCCCCCCCTCCCCAAAACCGGACCCCCCTGCGNAAACCGGACCCCCCTGCGCCCCCAGCCCCCAGCCGGGCTCGGTTTGAGCCTTTCCCTCCCCTCACTCCGGGGTCGGGAGCAGCATCCCGCCCTGCCGGGATCACACCGAGCGCATCCCGCGGCCCCGGGCTGGTCCCACCGCCAGCCCCTGCCCTTTGGGGGGCAGCCCTGCCCGGGGGGCTCCCTCCCGCTCCAAAGGGCAGGAAATGAACCCCAGGCACCCCCTGAAGGGTTTTGTTGTCTCGGCACTTCAGAGCCCGCGTTGGACAAACAACTGACATCAGCCCGCTGAAAGCGTTTAAAGGGCTGCAGGTAATAGCCACTAAACCCCTGCTGAATCGTGCTTAAATGCAAAGGACCTTGACATTTTGTGAATTTAATTTAATACCTTTGTGGAGAGAAGCAATTACAGTTACATCATTATGTGCAATGGCCATGACTCCATGGCTGGAATCTGGCTCTAACCAAGCGTGAAAGGACATTATTTGGGAATCCTCGCCGATTGTCAGGGGCTTTTAACCTTCTCTCCCTGCCTCCCCAGCCCTGTAAAACGGGAGAGCTTTTCTGTGCCCCTCTGTAAAACAGGAGAGCTTTTCTGTGCCCCTGCTGTAAAACGGGAGAGCTTTTCTGTGTCCCCGCTGTAAAATAGGAGAGCTTTTCTGTGTCCCACTGTAAAACAGGGGAGGTTTTCTGCACCCCCGCTGTAAAACAGGAGAGCTTTTCTGTGTCCCCCGGTCAAACGGGAGAGTTTTTCTGCAC
>VXBR01001870.1:74166-85907 GCA_013400215.1 Cisticola juncidis | reverse complement strand
GGCAGATTTGGGGCAGGGCTCTGGGGCAGGACTCTGGTCCATGGGTGCAGGTTTGGGGCATTTTGGCCCGTTCAGGGGTGGCACTGCAGGCTGGAGGAGCCCTGGCTCTCTCACTGCATTCCTCACCTCCCCAGAGTGCCCCTGCAGGATCGGCAGTGCCAGCCCGTCCCCTGTGACACAGCCTGGCTGTCCCCTGGGCTGTGACACAGCCCAGCCTGGCTGTCTGTACCCTGGTCTATGATACAGCCCAGCCTGGCTGTCCATGTCTGTCCCTGGCTGTCCCTGACTGTCCCCTGGGCTGTGACACAGCCCAGTCTGGCTGTCCCTCTCCCTCTGCCCCCCCTGCCTCCGCCACTCCACTCTGTCACCCTGCGGTGCCTGTCCCAGCCTAGGTGTCCCTGTGGCTGTCCCAGCCCGGGTGTCCCTGTGGCTGTCACAGCCCCAGTGTCCCTGTGGCTGTCACAGCCCCAGTGTCCCTGTGGCTGTCACAGCCCGGGTGTCCCGGTGCCTGTCACTGCCCGGGTGTCCCTGTGGCTGTCCCAGCCCGGGTGTCCCGGTGGCTGTCCCAGCCCGGGTGTCCCGGTGGCTGTCCCAGCCCGGGTGTCCCCGGTGCTGTTTCCCGATCTCACATTCCTCTTTGCGGGTTTGAGTTCCCCGTGCCCCGGGGTGTTTCCATTCCCATTTTTCCCGCTGTTACTCCCCCGTTCGGGATTTTGGGGCTGCTGACAGCTCCTCGCTGCTGAAGGAGAGCGCGGCTCTCACAGCCCGGCTGCTGCTGCGGGCCCACAAATTCATTTCTGCTGAGTGTTTTCTGCTCATGACACCTCAATTCCCAGCTAATGGCTCTGAGATGTGGAGCTTGCCCAAGGACACTTTTCCTGTGTGTTTTTAAACCTGAGAAATCGCCGGGGTCATTAGAGCACTGAGGATAATGAGAAATGAAATCTCTCTGTCTGGGCTCTCAGAGCTGACCTTTTGTTTGTTCTAAATACGTCAAATACATCAAACACAGAAGTGCGATAACATTTCTCTTCAGAACCCGCTCAGAGACGGGATGATGCTGTACGAGGGCAATTAACAGCCCAGATTGACGCTGTACGGGGATAATTAACAGCCCGGATTGAGCAGCCGGGGCAGGGGGAGCTGGCCCTGCCCAGGGGAGGGGTGGAACAAAATGGGATTTGTGGTCCCGTCCAGCCCAAACCATTCGGGGATTCTGTGGCACGGCTGGGTCAGAAGTGAAGGAGGAACGAGGTGAGAGGGGCTGGTCCTGGGCAGGGCAGGGCAGCAGGGCCGGGGGTCCCTGCCTGCATCTCCAGGAGCCCGGACCCAGGGGATTCTCATCCATCACCTCCCAGATTTCAGCAGGACAGGAGGGAACGGCCTCAGGCTGGGCCAGGGGAGGGGCAGGGGGGACAGCAGCAGGAATTTCCCCATGGAAAGGGAGCTCAGGCCTTGGAAGTGCCCAGGGAGGGTTGGAGTCCCCATCCCTGGAGGTGTCCCAGGAATTCCTGGAGGGGGCACTGAGAGCTCTGGGCCCAGGGTGGGCATCGGGCACAGCTGGGACTCTGATCCTGGAGGGCTTTTCCAGCCTCAGGGATCCCGGGATTCTGTTCTATTCCGTGAATTATGTCCTGCAGTGTCACAGGGGAAACAGATGTCAGGGAGTCCCTAGAGAGGCTGGACTCGTCTCAGCCTTTTGTACCTTTCTACTTTTAAACAGCCTCACAGAAATCTGGAAGCAAAGCAGCACAAATGGATTTTCTTTCCCACTCTGACGCCGAGGTCCAGCTCACCATGAGCTGAGCCTATCTGGGCCCTGTTGGAGCAGGGCTTGGATGGCTGGAGCTCTGCCTTGACCCTGCACAACCCTTCAGAACCCCCCTTCCTCTCCCATGGCCAGAATTCCAGGTGTTTTGTTCAGCAAACATTTTTTTTTTTTGCACAAAATGAGATGCTGGATCCAGGAAAAGGGAGGACACTCACATTTCCCTGTTAATTCTTTCTGCTGTATTAGGGAAAACATTTGGGACCAACAGGTTTGTGTGTCCATATTGGAGAGGGGCATTTCTGCACTGAAAGCCTTTCCAGGCATCCCACAGGAGCTGCCAGTGCTCAAGAACGCTTTAATTACTGAAATTTAAACTTGGTACATTAAAGTGCAGCCCCATTTTCACTCTACAGGAGGGGCAGTCCAGATCCAAACCCTGCTCCTTATCCTGCCACACTCCATCCCTGTCCTGGAGCTTCCTTGTGCATCTCTCTGATTTCCTGAGCTGGGAGCAGCTCAGGTCTCTCTCCCTTCCCATGTCCACCTGATTTGGGATAGAAATCTGCATTTCCTGAGCTGAGAGCAGCTCCAGACTGTCTCTCCTTTCCATGTCCACCTGACTTGGGACAGAAATTCACATTTCCCAATATGGGAGCAGCTCCAGACTCTCTCTCCCTCCCCATGTCCACCTGATTTGGGATAGAAATCTGCATTTCCCAAGCTGGGAGCAGCTCCAGGATTGTCTCTCCCTCCCCATGTCCACCTGATTTGGGACAGAAATTCACATTTCCCGAGCTGGGAGCAGCTCCAGACTCTCTCTCCCTTCCCTTGTCCATGTAATTTGGGGTAGAAATCTGCATTTCATGAGAGCAGCTCCAGGATTGTCTCCCCCTTCTCTTGTCCACTTGATTTGGGATAGAAATCTGCATTTCCTGAGCTGGGAGCAGCTTAGGACTGTCTCTCCCTCCCCTTGTCCACCTGATTTGGGATAGAAATCTGCATTTCCTGAGCTGAGATGCTCAGAGAATTGAGAGATGCTCTGAGAGATGCTCTGAGATGCTCCTGAGATTTCCTGGAGCTGACAGCTCCAGGACTTGTCTCTCCCTCCCCATGTCCATCTGAATTGGGATAGAAATTCACATTTCCTGAGAGCAGCTCCAGACTCTCTCTCCCTTCCCTTGTCCATCTAATTTGGGATAGAAATCTGCATTTCCTGAGCTGGGAGCAGCTCCAGGATTGTCTCTCCCTTCCATGTCCACCTGATTTGGGACAGAAATCCTGGTGCTGTCCCCGAGAGCAGCAGCCCTGCCTGCTTTTCCCATGGGAAGGAAGAGCTGGTGCTGGAGCTGGGAGATGAGGGACTGGCACCTCCAGCACTCAGCAGGGCAGCTCTGAGCTGGAGAATCAACACTGGAAAACGTGTTGGTAAAAAAAGAGAGGGTTTGGAAGCTGAAATCACCCCTGCATATCCGTTCCAGCAAACTCATGGGCACAGGAACAGGATTCGATATTTCCAAGGCAGGATTGTTTAAAGATCTTTGTTAAAAAAATTGGAGGTGAAGATACATTACTGGAATATTTCCCTTTAAGTGTGGACTGTGGTAATCTGTTTTTTGTCTGGCTTGGGACAGAAGAGCTGGGGGTGACTGAGGGTTGTAGGAAGAGGAGGTGCAGGTAGGACAGAGTCATGGGATCCCAGAAGGATCAGGGCAGTGTCATGGGATCCCAGAAGGACTGGGGATCTCAAATCCCACCCAGTGCCACCCCTGCCATGGCAGGGACACCTCCAACTGTCCCAGGTTGCTCCAGCCCCAGTGTTCAACCTGGCTTTGGGCACTGCTGGGGATCCAGGGGCAGCCACAGCTGCTTTGGCAATTCCAGCCCAGCCAGGAATTCCTTCCTAAAATCTACAATTCCTTCTTTAAACCTCCCTCCTCCAGCTTGAAGCCGTTCCCCTTTGTCCTGGCACACCACACCCTGTCCTGGTTCCTGTTTCCATGGGCAATGCCCAGGCCCTACCCTGCTCAGTGCCAGGGATGTGGGGCAGAGCAGAGGCACCTCTGGAACAGCCCCAGCCCTCAGGGCCTGCCCTGCAGCCCCCAGGATCTCCCACCCCAGGACAGCCTCTGCTGCCCCCACAGCCTGCAGGGAATGAGGGCTGGAGTGGATTTTTGGACCGCAGCCTCCCCCAGACTGTTTATTGCTGGATCTGCTGCTTCCAAATGGTGCTGGGCTGGAATTTAGGGAAACAGGATGGCCCTGGCAGATGCAAACGGCGGCTCCTGGCAGCTGGGAGCGGAGCAGGGAAAGGGGAGGCGTTGCTGGAGCTTGGCAGCAGCTCAGGCTCTAAAAGCCTCCACTGCTGAGGGGTGGATGCTCCTCGGCATCCGCGGATCATCGAGCTCCGAGATGGGGAGAGCAGGGAAATCGGGAAAGAAGTGGGACAGCCATGGGGATGTGCAGCCCCTGATTGCAGTGTGGGGGCTGGGAGAGGGGTCTGGCAGCACCACGGGGAGGGGCTGGCCCAGGGGAGGGAGGGCAGGGGTCCATGGGGAGGGGCTGGCCCAGGGGAGGGAGGGCAGAGCTGCCAGGGATTTGTCTGGGGACTCGGGGAAGGCTCATGGCAGGAGCAGGGAGCAGCTGGTGGCAGAGCAGATGCCCACGTCCCTTCCCTCTTCCGGAGAGACGATGGCAGCTGGGCAGGGCTGGGGAGAGGATCCCAGCAAACACGGCTGCAGCAGGAGCTGTCTGTGCCTGCGAGGGGCAATATTCAAACTGCAGCCCGTTCTCATGGCTGGGAGAGGCTGCGAGGGGCAGCCAGAGCCCAGGGAGCTCTGCAGGGTGTGAGGGGCTCCTGGCACCTCCCTGGGCACTGCCCAGTGTCCAATGCCACCCCAGGAGCTCTGCAGGGTGTCAGAAGCTCCTGGCAGCTCCCTGGCAGTGCCCAGAGCCCCTGGGAGCTCTGCAGGGTGTCAGAAGCTCCTGGCACACCCTGTGCAGTGCCCAGTGCCCCTGGGAGCTCTGCAGGGTGTGAGGAGCTCTGCAGGGTGTGAGGAGCTCCTGGCACTCCCTGGGCAGTGCCCAGAGTCACCCCAGGAGCTCTGCAGTGTCTGAGGGGCTCCTGGCAGCCCCCTGGGCAGTGGCAGAGCCCCCGTGAGCTCTGCAGGATGTGAGGGGCTCCTGGCAGCCCCCTGGTTTTCCGTGGGCAGGGGCCATGGCATGCAGTGCAGCAGCAGTGCAGCAGCAGTGCAGCAGCAGCAGTGCAGCTGCCCCAGCGTTGGTGCCCAGCCCTGCCCTGTGCCAGGGCTGCTCCAGGGCAGGCCCAGCACGGGGAACACGGGCAGGGATGCACCCCCGAGGCAGGGATGANGCTGAGGGTGGGCACAGCACAGGGGGGCTGAGGCAGCAGTTCCCGCTGTGGGAGGATCCCCCTGGGAATGAAATCCGGATTTATCATGGAATCACAGAGCCAGCGGTTGGGAAATGCTCCAAGCCCTTCAGCCCCCCCCATTCCCCAGCACTGCCACCCACCCGTGTCCCGGTGCCACCCCTGCCAGGCAAGGCTGTGCCTCGGGGACATCCCTGGGACCATCCCAGCTCACCGGGAGAAGGGAAAACCACTCACACCAAGGGAGGAGCTGCTACAACCAACACTCCCCTCAGGCTGCCAGGGCAAGGGGATTTTATCACAAATCCATTTCTAAAGAAGAATAAACCCTGCGCTCTCCTGCACATAAAAGGGACAAAGGCTCCATTTCGGCCTGACCCGGGTAAGACAGTTGTAAACTGGATTTTGTGAAGTTGCTGTGAATTCCCAGAATGTTTTGGAAGCCTGGTATCTTCCTGGGCCGGTGTGGGTTAGATTTAGGCTTAGGCTTAGGCTTAGGCTTAGAGGAGCTCACACAGACCCCAGAGGCACCGACCCGTGTGGGTGTGAGCACCCCGCACTCGCTGCATCCCGCTCCTCCCTGCTGGCCAGAGAGGAGAACTCATCCCTGAGAAAAGGTTGAATCCAGCAGCTGCCTTAAAACCGGGATTTTAAATGGATTTTAATAAAAGAACCTCAATCCTGTGTGTTTACCGCGTGCCCAAGCGCTGCCGATCCCCCAAACGCACGGATATCAATACGCAGCTTTCTGCCTCCTTTAGAGGCACCAACAGCTTTTACTGAACATCGAAAATGAAATTCCAGCATTAATAAATAATAAAGCGCAATGATTTTGTGTTTCCCCCGTTCTCCGCCGAGCAGCAGCTTTGCCTCCCGCAGCAGGGGCTGGCAGGGCTGGGTGAGGAGGTGCCAGCCCTGGGAAAGGTGTGAAATGCGGAATCCCCGGGCTAAATGAGGGTGCTAAATGAGGGTGCTAAATGAGGGTGCTAAATGAGGGTGCTAAATGAGGGTGAGGTTTCCCGGGGACAGGGAACGGCTCTCCCTCATCCCTCGGGGAAATGGGGAATTCACACCTCTTTAGCACTTCGGGAATGACGCCTCCAGGTCAGGAACAGCAAAATGTGCAGGGGCCTGCTCAGTTCCGTGAATGGGGAATTTCCTCTCCCGTTTGTGACCTTCAGGGGTTGAGGCCGTGGGAAAGGATCCACAGAGGATTCCTGGGGGTATTTCATAGGGAATTAGGTTATTTTGAGTATTTCTCAGCGAGTTCCAGACTGGTTTGGGTTGGAGGGACCCAAAAATCCCACCCAGTGCCACCCCTGCCATGGCAGGGACACCTCCCACTGTCCCAGGCTGCTCCAACCTGGCCTTGGGCACTGCCAGGGATCCAGGGGCAGCCACAGCTGCTCTGGGCACCTGTGCCAGGGCCTGCCCACCCTCCCAGCCAGGATTATTCCCTTGGTGGGTCGCATTTCCACCGTGCTGGGGGATCAGGGGGGCGCAGGGGCGCTGGCACCAGGGCTCAGCCCAGGGCTGGGGACATTTCCACTGCCTGGAGGGGCTCCAGGAGAGCTGGAGAGGGACTGGGGACAAGGGCTGGAGGGACAGGACACAGGGAATGGCTCCCACTGCCAGAGTGCAGGGCTGGGTGGGAGATTGGGAATTGGGAATTCCTGGCTGGGCTGGAAGTGCCAGAGCAGCTGTGGCTGCCCCTGGATCCCTGGCAGGGCCCAAGGCCAGGTTGGACACTGGGGCTGGAGCAGCCTGGGATTGTCCCTTCCCGGGGAAGGGGCTGGAATGGGATGGGATTTAAGTTTTTTGAACCCAAACCATTCTGGAATTCTGTGACTCTGGCACAGGACAGTGGCCAAGGGGTTGGCAAGGCAGTGCTGGGGTGGTCTGGAGCCCATTCCCATGGGATGGGGAGAGGCCAGAGCATCCATTGAAGTGTTTGGGAACAAACCAAACCTCTCTGTTTGCTGGGTGGTGCCCGCAGTGCCCCTGGCACAGCCTAGCCCCAGCACTGGGGTTCCCAGCCTGGGGGGCACTGCCATCTCTCCCTTACACCAGCACTGCCTGGCACCTCCAGGGGGTTCTGTTCCTATTTTTGTCCCTCTTTTACCCGAGCCCTTGCACTGAACCCACCCCAGCCAGCTCAGGGGCTCCCAGTTTTCCTCCCTGCTCTGTTTTTATTTTATTTTCACCTTTTCCCCGCGGGGCAGTGCACGATGAGCTGTGGGTGCAAAGCCCCTTCCATGAGGTGCTGATCCAAGACAAAGCCTCATTTTCCTCTTTAAGAGCCATTTTTCCTTTCATAAAACGCCTTTCCAAGCTGCCTCTTGCTGTGTTTGTTTTCTCCCAGTGCCATATGGCTCCGTGGCTGCTGGAAGGGAATAAATAATTTAAATAATTCAGCGGCAGGAGGTGATACAAGCCGGGAGAGTCTGTGAGCACGGCTCACCCCGGGGCACCGTGACAGAGCAGGGCTGAGACGGGAAAATGGGAATTCTTGGGCACTGAGACGGGAAAATGGGAATTCTTTGGCACAATCTGGGATTCAGCCTGTGCCCTGCAGGGCTGGGGATGCTGCTGCAGTGGAGAGGATTAATTAACGGCATCATTTAGCCCCGTGGAATGGTTTTGGTGGGAAGGGACTTTAAGACCAGGGACACCTCCCACCGTGGGCAGAGACACCTCCCACCCTCTGCCAGCCCTCAGCACCCTCCAGGGAAGGATTTATTCCATGTCTGACCTGGATCTCCCCTTCCAGTGCTGGCTCTGGGCCCCCAGGCAGGGACCTGCAGCCCTGACAGGCTGAGCAGCAGTGCCAGCCCGAGCTGGGTGTGACCGAGGTCTGGCAGGTGGGAATCTGAGCTGGCATGGGGATTGCTGTGCCAGGGAAAGCTGCTTTTCGAGATTTTAGCTCCTCTCCAGTCCAATTCTGGCATTTCTTGAGAGCTGAAACTTGCCCAANACTGTCCCCAAACCTGACTGTCCCCAAACCTGTCCCCAAACCTGACTGCCTCCAAAGCATCCCCAGAGCTGGCAGTGTGAGGAGCTGCTGAGGGCTGAGGAGAGGAGAACTGCAGGACAAGGATGGGCTGATTGTCCCTTGGGCACCCAGCATTTGCTGGGCAGCTTGAGAGGTTTGGCCAGGAAAATCCAATGCCAGGTTTGGTTAGAACAATCCAGAGCCAGGTTTGGTTAGAGAAATCCAGAGCCAGGTTTGGTTAGAGAAATCCAGTGCCAGGTTTGGTTAGAGAAATCCAATGCCAGGTTTGGTTAGAACAATCCAGAGCCAGGCTTGGTTAGAGAAATCCAGAGCCAGGTTTGGTTAGAGAAATCCAATGCCAGGTTTGGTTAGAACAATCCAGTGCCAGGTTTGGTTAGAACAATCCAGTGCCAGGTTTGGTTAGAACAATCCAATTCCAGGTTTGGTTAGAGAAATCCAATGTCAGGTTTGGTTAGAAAAATCTGACTCCAGCCTTTCTGTGGGAACGCAGCACTGCCACATTCCCGTTCTCAGTAAGGACATTCAGAGTTCTCTCCTGTAACCTGTTGGGATCCTGGGCAGCATTGCTGACACCACACAAATCCCTGGATTTATTGATCCCGTGTCAGCCCTGCTGATGCTGTTGGTAATTCCAGATCCTCTGCCCTTTCCTCATTTCCCAGCACCAAGGGCAAAGCCCTTTTAAGGTCTTCGAGGGAAATTACCATTCCTGAGCCTCACACATCTCCTTTTGATTGCCACCATAACTTTCAAAGCAGGGCAGAGCTGTGACTGCAGATCAATTTTTCCATTTTTCCCTGGCCTTTGTCCCTTGCTTGTGTTGCAGAAAGAAATTCAATGTGTGTCCCGGGGTGCTGCAGTCCTGGGGATGTCAGGGACGGCTGAGAGGCTCTCCTGGGATAAATCCAGGGCTCACCTGGGTTCCAGGGCATCCCTCTGCCCCTTCCCCTCCTCTCCAGGCCCGGGAACTGCTGGAATTCCAGAGGCTTTCCCAGACACAGAAAATATTGAATATTAAAACACTTTTAAAGCAGCACCTCCCTGAGCTGGTCCTGCCCTGCTGCCCGTGCAGGGGGTTCTGTGGGGCAGGACTGTGGGGTGGATTTATAAGGGGTTATGTGGGGTGAGTGTGTGGGATTGTTCATTGGGATTGTTCTGTGGGGTGGTTCTGTGAGGTGGGTCTGTGGGATTTTCTTTGGGTGCTTCTGTAGGATTGTTCAGTGGTATGGGTATGTGGGACTGTTCTGTGGGGTGGTTCTGCAGGATTGTTCACTGGGATTGTTCTGTGGGGTGGTTCTGTGGGGTGGTTCTGCAGGATTGTTCATTGGGATTGTTCACTGGGATTGTTCTGTGGGGTGGTTCTGTAGGATTGTTCATTGGGATGGGTCTGTGGGGTGGGTCTGTGGGATTTTCTTTGGGATGGGTCTGTGGGGTGGTTCTGTGGGGTGGTTCTGTGAGACTGTTCATTGGGATGGGTCTGTGGGGTGGTTCTGTGGGGTGGTTCTGCAGGATTGTTCATTGGGATTTTTCTGTGGGGTGTTTCTGTGGGTGATTGGCACGAGCAGGGTCCCCAGGTGGAGGTCCAGGTGGGTTCTGCAGCTCTGAGCAGTTCCCAGCCGGGTTCTGAACCACAGAACATTTCCCAGCTGGGTTCTGCAGCTCAGCATTTCCCCTTTTGCAGCTCTGAACAATTCCCAGTTGGGTTCTGCACCTCAGCATTTCTCCTTTTGCAGCTCTGAGCAGTTCCCAGCCGGGTTCTGAACCACAGAACATTTCCCAGCTGGGTTCTGCAGCTCAGCATTTCCCCTTTTGCAGCTCTCAGCAGTTCCCAGTTGGGTTCTGCAGCTCTGGGCAGAATCCCAGACGGATTCTGAGGCACAGAACAGTTCCCAGCTGGGTTCTGCCTCTCAGCATTTCCCTTTTGCAGCTCTGAACATTTCCCAGCTGGGTTCTTTATCTCTGAGCAGTTCCCAGTTGGGTTCTGCAGCCCTGAGCAGTTCCCAGTTGGGTTCTGAGGCACAGAACAATTCCCAGTTGGGTTCTGCCCCTCAGCATTTCCCTTTTGCAGCTCTGAGCAGTTCCCAGTTGGGTTCTTTATCTCTGAACAATTCCCAGTTGGGTTCTGCAGCCCAGCATTTCCCCTTTTGCAGCTCTGAGCAGTTCTCAGCTGGGTTCTGCCCCTCAGCATTTCCCTTTTGCAGCACAGAACAATTGCCAGTTGAGTTCTTTATCTCTGAACAGTTCCCAGCTGGGANCTCAGCATTTCTCCTTTTGCAGCTCTGAGCAGTTCCCAGCCGGGTTCTGAACCACAGAACATTTCCCAGCTGGGTTCTGCAGCTCAGCATTTCCCCTTTTGCAGCTCTCAGCAGTTCCCAGTTGGGTTCTGCAGCTCTGGGCAGTTCCCAGACGGATTCTGAGGCACAGAACAGTTCCCAGCTGGGTTCTGCCTCTCAGCATTTCCCTTTTGCAGCTCTGAACATTTCCCAGCTGGGTTCTTTATCTCTGAGCAGTTCCCAGTTGGGTTCTGCAGCCCTGAGCAGTTCCCAGTTGGGTTCTGAGGCACAGAACAGTTCCCAGTTGGGTTCTGCCCCTCAGCATTTCCCTTTTGCAGCTCTGAGCAGTTCCCAGCTGGGTTCTGCCCCTCAGCATTTCCCTTTTGCAGCCCCAGCGCTCTCCTGGCTGGCAGAGCCTCCCTGGAGCTGTTCCCACACCCAGCCCTGCCTCTCCCCTGCTCTCTCCAGCTCCAAGGAGCCTCATCTGGGTGAGGCAGACTCTGCAAACCCTGTGATTTTCCTTGTCACAACAATGTGTACAAGCGGGGGATTTTGACATTAGGACTTTGGGGCGAAATTTTGATTGGGTAAATTTCAAAATACTGTCATTTATCAAGCACTTCTCCTGGGCTGTGAAGGCAGAGAGAAATAATGATTGATACAGGGCTGGCAACTTCTCCTTCAATCTTCCCTGGCCTGTCATTAAAAAAATATTGCAGCTCAGTCCATGGCCTGTGCATTTGTCTTCCATGAAATTTTGCAAGGTCAAAGGATTGTCAACAGAACATCAATATCCACAATGTATTATCCTGTATCTCGAGAACAAGTTCAGAAATAACAAGTTTGCTGCCAGCCTGGTAATACCAACTTACATCAGTCATTTATCAGGAGCTGGGGCTGATAAAGAAGAAAATCTCTTTGCCAGGGCTGTTGTTTTCTTGTTTTTGTTTTTTTTTCAGGTTGGTTTGTTGTGTTTTAGGGCTTTCAGTAATTCCTGCCTCAGTGCAGCTGCTGCCAGTAGGAGGTTTGGAAGTGCTAAGTTTTAATTTATAAATATCGCCAGTTTTGCCTTAGGGTGCAGCAGGGAGGGTTTTTGGGGTCATTAATTTGTGTCTGGAGTTGTTGGTGCCTTCATTCCCTGGGGTCCTTCATTCCCAGCCCCCAGGAACACGCCCTGGAGGGGCCAATGTCAATTAAAACCTGGCCCTCTGCACCCCAATTAATCTGGGTAATTCTCTTTCAAATCAATTGACTGCAGCAGGGTTTGTGCACAGGCTGCAAACCCCTCCTGGAGGG
>VXBR01001870.1:49108-62536 GCA_013400215.1 Cisticola juncidis | reverse complement strand
GATGGCCCCTGGACAGCAGAGATCCCTGGAATTATCAGGGATGGGTCCTGGAAGGGTAAAGAGCCCTGCCCAGCTGGGTCTGACAGAGTCACTGCTGGGCACATCCTGCCCAGGACAGGGTCCCCTCCCATCTCAGGAGATTCCACAATCCCAGGAAATGATGCTGCTGTCACCAAAGGCACATTCTGTGTTTCGTTCCTGTTTTGTAATGGCTAAAGACCAAAACATTCCACAGATTTTGGTGTTGTAAGGAATAGAAATTCTCTGCTCAGACTCCAGCAATGGTAATAAAACCCTTGACACCTCGATGTTGTTCCATCAGCTCTTCCTGCTAATGGAAATTCTTTAATTCTTGGGATTAGCTTCACTCCCGTGGGATTCAGGCATGTAAAGCTCCTGTTCCTCACCCTGCCATCCTCCCTGGATGTGGGAGAACGTTTGTGGTGCGGTTTTCTTCTTATTTCACCTTAAATAAACTGAACCCGTCATTTACAGCGGTTCCTAAGCAACCAAGTACAGGGGGGAAAGCCAAACAAGCACCGGGTAATTTGTGTTTCCTTGCTGGAGCTTTTAAATGGTGCTAAACTGCGGCTCTGGGGTCTCTGACAGGGGAGGATGCCCTCAGTGAGGTGCTGTTAATTCCTCTTTGCAATCTGCAGCTCCTCAGCCTCTGATTTAAAAGGTTTTCCCTTTCTGGCCCTTCCTGAGCACTGGAGAGGAGCTGGAGTTGGGCTAATTTAGCCCGGAGCAGTGGGAGTTGTTGGCCTGGGAATGGGGCTGGAGTGATTTCCAGGCATGAGGGGAGCAGGGAGAGCTCCTGAGCTGTGCCAGAGCCCTGGGAGGGGACAGTGCCACTGTCCCCGAGGTCACACAGCCACAGGACCAGCAGGCTCCCCTCCCTTCCCAGTTATGCACGTTCAGCACACGGATTTTCTCTCTCTTTATTTTTTTTTTTTGTTGAATTTTCACATTTTCATTCTCAGAGCTTTAATGGTTCCTGACAAAGCAGCTTTGCCCAAAAGTGTCACACTCCATTAGACTTTTTTCCTCTTTTTTATTTATTTTTTTTTTAATGTTGTTTTTCCCCTGCTTTTCCCTCTGCATTCTCTCTTTGCCATCAGGAGCTGGGATGGTGCCTGGGAGGATTCTCTGTGTTAAGGCAGTGGTGTCATGTCAGGGAGAGCTCTTTGTTCCCACCAGCCTGTCAGGCTGCTGGGAGATGTTTTGTGCCTTTATTCTATTTGTGTTTCTGCCTGGCAAATTCTTCCTGAGCGGTGGAACTGTGGTGCTGAACATGTGAATCTGATTTCTGGTTTCCGGTTTTTGTTGGTTTGTTCTCCCATGGATGTTTAGTAGCTCATAAAGGGGTGAGGAGAAGCACCAGGTGCTTCCCACAGGTCTCTCTTCCAGCCCTTGCTCATTTTGTGACAGATTGGGCTCTAAATTGTTCCATACCCAGAAGTATCAGCGGAGAAAAAGCTCTATTTTTTTTTTCCTTTCTAATGGAGAATTTAATTACTAATTACCCCAGTTCCTCTGTTCTGGCTGGTTTATGAGGTGGGATTTCATTGCCCAATAAAGCCCCGGCTGTGGGGTCCTTCCTGAGCTTCCTGAGCACGGAGAGCTCCAGCCAGGAGCTGCTCCTGTGCTTGTCTGGGTTTTACCAACACAGAGAAAAACTCTTGAACAGGCTGGACACGAAATTCTCATTTTCTCTTCAGTTTTAGCTCTTGCAGACACAACAGAGCAGGAACAGAATCCCAAATTGGTTTGGGTGGGAAGGGACCTGGAATCCCCCCCAGTGCCACCCCTGCCATGGCAGGGACACCTCCCACTGTCCCAGGCTGCTCCAACCTGGCCTTGGGCACTGCCAGGGNGCTCTCCCAGCCTGGCTGCAGAGCAGAGCTCCTGTAGGATGAGGAATCCCCAGGGATGTTCTGGTGCCCCTCAGGAACTGGAGAGATTCCCTTGAGCTCCATCAGGAAACCCCCAGAGCTGGGATGTGGCTGCAGCCCCAGCACTGGTGAAAATGCTGCCCTGTTCCCCCAGCACTGCTGAAAATGTTCCCAGCCTGGCACATTCCAATGGATCACAATCGAGCTGGGGACAATAATCGGCTCATTAAAAGGAGAGAAGGGGAAATTCACAGGCTCTGGGTCGATCCCAGGGGTTCCCTCGGGGCTGGTGTGAGATGAGGGTCACTGAGGAGAATGTGGAAATGGAACTGGTGAGGGTCACTGAGGAGAATGTGGAAATGGGAACTGGTGAGGGTCACTGAGGAGAATGTGGAAATGGAACTGGTGAGGGGTCACTGAGGAGAATGTGGAAATGGAACTGGTGAGGGTCACTGAGGAGAATGTGGAAATGGAACTGGTGAGGGGTCACTGAGGAGAATGTGGAAATGGGAACTGGTGAGGGGTCACTGTGGAAATGGAACTGGTGAGGGTCACTGAGGAGAATGTGGAAATGGAACTGGTGAGGGTCACTGAGGAGAATGTGGAAATGGGAACTGGTGAGGGTCACTGAGGAGAATGTGGAAATGGGAACTGATGTCAAACAATTCCTTGTCGGGTAAAACTTCCCCTCATCCCTGAGAGTCAGGAAAACTCCTTGGGTTGGATTCCCGGTTAATTCCAGGAGTTAATTCCAGAGCACACCCCTGGGAGCGGGGTTATTGCAGGAGCTCATTTTGGGAGTTAATTCCTGAGTTCTGAGTGGGGTTGTTTGCAAGCACAGGAAGCTCAGGCTGCTAATGACAGGATTTTTACAGCCCAATAAAGAAGCTGACACGGAATTGTGGTTACTTACCAGGATAATAAACCCAAATCTGTGTCTGCAACCAGCAGCTCTCAGGGTGCAGGAGGGGCTGTCCTGCCCTGGCCACCCCGGGCACTGCCAGGGATTTATTCCTGAAAAATTTGGGTTTGCTGGGATTTACAGCAGGGATTTGGAGCTGGAAGCTCCTGCAAAGTAAAGGGAATTTGTAAACAAGGCTTCTATTGTGTGTGAGCTGTTAAAAAATGCAATGATCACAGATTCTTGTGACTCATAAAATGGTCTGGATTGGAAGGGACCCTGAGGATCGTCCAGTTCCAACCCATTATCTTTAATTTTGTGTGCTGCCCCTGAAATCTGACAATTCAAATGGAATTTTTGCTGCCTGATGGTTTCCCTGCCCTTCCCTGCTGTGGATGTGTGTCCATCCTTCCACCTTCTGTTCAGCACTCCCAGAAACCTGGAAATAAACCCATTTAAACATGGATATAAACTCATTTCAACATGGAAACCTGGAAATAAACCCATTTAAACTGGAAATAAACCCATTTAAACCTGGAAATAAACCCATTTAAACATGGAAATAAACTCATTTAAACCTGGAAATAAAACCACTTAAACATGGAAACCTGGAAATAAACCCATTTCAACATGGAAACATGGAAATAAACTCATTTAAAAATGAAAACATGGAAATAAACCCATTTAAATATGGAAATAAACTCATTTAAATATGGAAATAAATCCATTTAAACATGGAAACATGGATATAAACCCATTTAAACATGGAAATGAACCCATTTCAACATGGAAACCTGGCAATAAACCCCCAGGGGTGCAGAGGAGCAGCAGGAAAGCGCTGTGAGCCCTCTGCCCATCCCAAAGGAAAACTCTTCCAGTCACTGTGCCCTGGATGTGGCCGGTTCCTTATTAAACAGCAGGAAATGTTCAGCCTTTAATTATTTATTCCAGTGCCAAAAGGGGATGCAGAGGAAATGGGGAGAGGGACTTTTTCCAAGGATGGGGAGAGATGGGACAAGGGGGGATGGGATCGAGCTGAAAGAAGGCAGGGATGGATGGGAGACTGGGAATTGGGAATTCCTGGCTGGGCTGGAATTCCCAGAGCAGCTGTGGCTGCCCCTGGATCCCTGGCAGTGCCCAAGGCCAGGTTGGAGCAGCCTGGGACAGTGGGAGGTGTCCCTGGATCCCATCCAGGGGTGGATTGGGATGATCCCTAAGGTTCCATCCATCCCAAACCTCGGTGATTCCTGTGCCTGAGGGATGAGCAGGGGCAGCCAAGGCCGGGCTGGCTGAGCCCAGCCTGGAGCAGCTGCAGGGCCTGGACCGGGAATGGGCAGGGGGATCCAAGCCTGTGCAGGGCTGGAATTCACACGGACACACGGACAGAGGGACAGACAGGGCTGGGAGGCAGGAGAGAGGGCCNGATCCCATGGGTGCAGCCCCCTCCCCTGCAGGGGCAGGGTCCCCCCGATCCCCTGGGTGCAGCCTCCTCCCCTGCAGGGGCAGGGTCCCCCCGATCCCCTGGGTGCAGCCCCCTCCCCTGCTGGGGCAGGGTCCCCCCGATCCCCTGCAGCCCCTCGGTCCCAGCTCCTTTCCAGTGCTGCCTTTCCCGGAGCTCTTTCCCCTCCCTAGGATGATTTTCCCTGGCAAAGCTGCTGTCACTGACGGCTGCACTTCCCAAACTTTGCCTCTCCCAAGCCTCTGTGCCTCATCACAGTGCCCTGACTACTGCAAACAATCGGATCTGTGGGAGCAATTTCTCATTTTTATTGAAGACAATCTTAAAAATATATTATTTCTCTTATTTATTTGCTTACAGCGCGCACATTGAGTAAAGGTTTTTGCTGCAGATCCAATGTTTATTTTTTTATTCCTAGCAATTCTGGCCACAGGTCTAAAAGTGGTAGAAGGAATATTACTCAATTCCCTTAGAATCATGGAATATTTGGGGCTGGAAAGGACCTTTAAAGGCCACCTAGTCCAGCCCCCTTGCCACGGGCAGGGATGGCTTTTATGAGATTCACACTGAATCGCGTTAGTGAAATAAGTTTTCCTTATTTTCCATTCCTGCCATCCTGTTGTCTGCTACAAATCTGATCAGCGCTGATTTTCTGTTTTCCTCCAAGGGCCTGATTAAATCTCTCAGCAGCCCGGAGCTGCCCATCAATCCCTGCCGGGCCGGGATTGCTCCGCGGGCTCGCAGCCGGAGCCCAATCACCGAGACGGCGTTAATTGTTTAAAGATCCGGCTATTGATTGGGTATTTTTCTACTTTCTTAGTTAAGGAACTGCGTGGTATCGACTGAAACTCTGAGTAGATTATGGCAGTGCGGCTCCCCCGTCCCCGGGAGCTGTGACCCCCTTCCATCTGTGCATTATTCGTGCCTGAGGAGCTCCCCCGGCTCTCGGGAAGTTGTTCCTTCAGTCGGGATCATTATTTAGCTCTGTTTTTACCCTTTCCATTACTCGAATCAATTTTTCTCAGATCAGCACCGAACTGTATTTTCTAGGCAATCTTTCCCCATCCTCTTTAAAATACTGATCGATGGTCACTCCTCTTCCCCTCTTCCTGCTTTCCCTGCCATTCCATTCCCAGTTATTCCCAGTTCAAAAGCTTTGAACCTTTGTCCTCAAAGGTGCTGGGCACCCTCTCAGTACTGGGGGGAAGAAAAGCAGAGATCAGTTTGTGCCACACCTGGCATGGGAATGCTTCTCCCCCTTCCAACACTGAGCAGAAATCCAGAGCAATCCTATTTTTGGCCTGGCTGATAATTGCACTCGTTCTGGCTGCATATTAATGAAGAGCATTCTCAGCGTCCCTCATGAATTTTTATCAACAGGCACAAGGGGTTGTGTCTGCTGGCTGAGGGTTTTTGGGCATGTCAGAGCTCCTCAGAATCCCTGGGTTTATACAGATATTTATATTCCCCTTTCCCTTCCTGCTGCTGTCTCGGCTGAGACACTCTTAGGGGCACAAAAGCTCTTTTTAAGCAGTTTCTAAATTATTATTGCAGGCTCCATCCCTGGCAGTGTCCCAGGCCAGGCTGGACATTGGGGTTGGAGCCTGCCCAGGCTGCTCTGGTACCCCCAGTTTCTGCTCCCCAGAGACCCCAGGAGGTGCCAGTTCTTCCCCTGGAGCTGTGGAAGGTGTCCCTGCCTGTGCTGGGGGTTGGAATGGGATGGTCCACAGGGTCCCTTCCAACCCAAACCATTCCAGCTGTCCTGGTTTAGGAGAAATGTGTGAGAAAACCTCCAAGGGGGTTCCCTTAGAAAGCAGATTCAAGAGGCCTCTCCCCCAGCTTGTTCAGGAAAAGATTTCCTTGGAGAAAAAAGGAAAAAAAAAATTTTTATTTAACAATCAAACTATTCACAAGCACTAAAAAATGAACAGTAATAAAGAATAAAACCTCTCACTGTCTGTAGAGGTGGCAAATTGAGACAGTCCTTGCTGTGGGTGTAGCCCAGCTCACCCAGTCTCTTCCAGTCCCTCTGGTGCTGGCAATGCCATGCTGGGCCCTGGTGGGCTGCAGGAGTGAGCTCCGGGTTTTTCTGGGTTTGCAGTCCAAAACAGGCTTAAACAGTTTCCAAGAAAAAGAGAAAAAACCCTCCAGGGGACTTCTCTGCCTCAGCTGGCTAAGTGTAACTAAAAAGCCGAGGAGAGCTCTCCCCTGCTGTCCCTGGTGCAGACAACAAGTCTGGGAGAGAGGAAAATGCAGGGAGTGAGGTCTGAAAATAAACTCAGCTCTTCCTCTGTCCTCCCCTCGCTCTTGGAGCCAGTCTGAAAGGGGGAGAACCCAACACCCAGCACGAACAGAGCAGATAATGGGGACACAGGCATCACAAACAGAACGGACAATGGGGGACACAAGAATCAGAGAACAGACAACTGGGGACACAAGAATCACAAAGAGAACGGACAATGGGGGACACAGGCATGACAAACAGAACGGACAGTGGGGGACACAAGAATCACAAACAGGACAGACATTGGGGGACACAAGCATCAAAGAGAGAACAGACAACTGGGGATACAAACATCACAAACAGGACAGACAATTGGGGACACAAGAATCACAAAGAGAGCAGACAATGGGGGACACAAGCACCATAAACAGAACAGACAATGGGGGACACAAGCCTCACAAACAGAACAGACAGCTGGGGACACAGGCATCACAAACAGGACAGACAATGGGAGACACAAGCATCACAAAGTGCCCCAGGACACCAAATCTGGGATTTCCGTTCCACTCCTGGTGATCCACAGGATCCTGTGGGGAGGGACGTGCGTTGGCCAGCAGCTGTGGCTGCCCTGCGTCCCTGGCAGTGCCCAGTGTCCCGGGCACTGGGGCTGGGAGCAGCCGGGACAGGGGGAGGTGTCCCTGCCCTGGCACGGGTGGGGTTTGAGGTCCCTTTCACCCCGTGTGAGTCTCTGCGCTTTCTGTCCTCAGCCGGCCGTGGTGGGATGGCGGGGGAGGCTCGGGAGGATCCGTTTCCCCCGTGTCCCTGTCCCGTGTCCCTGTCCCATGTCTGTGTCCCGTGCGTCCCATGCGTCCTGTGTGTCCCGTGTGTCCCGTGTGTCCCGTGTGTCCCATGTGTCCCGTGTCCCATGTGCCATGTCCCGTGTCCCATCCCCAGCCGTGCTCTCGTCCCGTTCCCATCCCGTTCCCGTCCCGCCGAGCAGCGGCAGGCGCTGTGCTCTTTCCCCGGCTGGATTCCTGCAGGGAAAGCACGAACGGGAGAGGGGCCGGAGCCCCGGGGGCAGTCCCGGGCCAGTCCCGGGCCAGTCCCGGGATTAGCGGTGTCTCTGCAGGGGTTTATTACTCCCTGGAATGCCAGTTCCACACCCGGNTGGGGACACAGGCATCACAAACAGGACAGACAATGGGAGACACAAGCATCACAAAGTGCCCCAGGACACCAAATCTGGGATTTCCGTTCCACTCCTGGTGATCCACAGGATCCTGTGGGGAGGGACGTGCGTTGGCCAGCAGCTGTGGCTGCCCTGCGTCCCTGGCAGTGCCCAGTGTCCCGGGCACTGGGGCTGGGAGCAGCCGGGACAGGGGGAGGTGTCCCTGCCCTGGCACGGGTGGGGTTTGAGGTCCCTTTCACCCCGTGTGAGTCTCTGCGCTTTCTGTCCTCAGCCGGCCGTGGTGGGATGGCGGGGGAGGCTCGGGAGGATCCGTTTCCNTCTCGTCCCCCATCTTTTCCTGAGCTGGACTTTAGAGATTGGTTTAGAGTAGAAATGACACGTTCCAGGTTTCCAGACCAGGTGGTTTTCAAAAATATTTTATTTTTCCTTCTAGCTGCACATGCAGGGGTGCAGGGCTGGGATCTGGAGGGACACAGGGACACAGGATTGGGTGTGAGGGACAGCCCAGCCCAGCCCTGCTCCCCAGGGCTCCCTGTGCCCTCCTCTCTGAGCCCAGCAGCTCCTCCAGGGCCACCCATGGCTGGGATAGGCAGCTTATTCCACTGTCCCTAAAGGTTTTTCCCCAAACTTTCCTTTTCAGTGGTTATTTATCACACCTCAGCCCAGGTTTCCTGAAAAGATGGAGGGGAGTGCAGCAAATCCAATAATGACACTCCTGGTGGAGCTCAGCCACAGGCAGAAAATAACTTTCCAACTCCGTGATTTCAAAGTGCTTCTCAACCAGACAGCAATATTGACATTCTGCATGCTTTTGACTGGTTAAATGTTTTCCAGGCATCAAAAATTTCAGTTTGTGCCTTGAACTACAGCTGAATGTGTGGAACACAATTCCAAACCTGAGGGCCTGGAAGGAAAGGGTGGACTCTGATCCTGGAGATTGTTCCCAGGCTGATGATCCTGTGATTCCTGATGATCCTGTGATTCTGTGGTGTAAAATTAAACAGTGGTGAGGTCTGTGATCACCTGTGCTCCTGATAGCCTGGCACAGGATCACAGAGTGGGACAAACCCCATGCTTTTAAAATTAACCAGAAATTAAGTCAATGAGCCAGCCCTGGATTCCTTTTCAAGCTGCCTGTGAAGGAAAAGGAGTGAAATGTCTGTAATTGAGGACGTGCTGGAGCCTCTCCCCAGGTACTTCTCGAATGTTGTCGTGTACAGGAGGAACTCGTGTTAGTGCTGATGATAATAGGCCTGCAGAGCAGTAAATGGATTTCTGGGTTATTTTCCACCTGAAAGGATGACCCTCGGAATTCAACACCCTGAACACCGAGATTGTTATTGGAAAAGAGGGATAAGGAGGTGCTTCTGCTGCACAGCAGAAAATGGGAGATTTAGGGGGGGCTTTGCAGGGGGAGCTCAGCCTGGCTGCCTGTGGAGCTGGGGACAGGATTTGGCCACCCGGATTTGGCCGAGTTGTGTTGGGTGCAGGAGGGGTGGGGGTGCCCTGAGCTCTGGGTGAGCTCTGGGGTCCAGGGCAGGGAAGCTGGGATGGGAACAGCACAAGGAGCAGCGGCACAGAGGTGTGGAATGGGTGGGATTCGGGTGGGTTTGTGTCTCCTCATCTCCTCTGGCATCTCTGTGTTCTGTATGGACCAACACCTCAGGGCTCCTTGGGTCCCAGAGAGTGTCCAGGGAGGGGTCTGGAGCCCCAGGAGGGGCTGAGGGAGCTGGGAAGGAGCTGGAGAATTCCTGAGGGAGCTGGGAAGGGGCTGAGCCTGGAGCAAAGGAGGCTCAGGGGACCCTGTGGCTCTGCACAGTCCCTGCCAGGAGGGGACAGCCGGGGGGGATTTGGGATCTTATCCCAGGAACAGGGACAGGAGGAGAGGGAACGGCCTCAGGCTGGGTCAGGGGAGGGCAGGGGGGACAGCAGCAGGAATTTCCCCATGGAAAGGGAGCTCAGGGATGGGAAGTGCCCAGGGAGGGTTGGAGTGCCCATCCCTGGAGGGACTCACAGCCCTGTGCTTGTGGCACTTGGGGACATGGGGCAGTGGTGGGGAAGGGCTGAATTCCAGAGGGATTTTCCAGCCTGAGCTTTTAGGAATTCCCTGATTCCCTGGATCCCTGCTGGCTCCAGAGCTGCTGCTGCAGCCTCACAACTCCATGCCCATCACCTGTGTCCCCCCCAGGCCAAAGCCCTCCTGGCACCCAGAGGTGGCACCCAGAGGTGACAGAGGTGGCTGCCACTGCAGAAGGTGCCAGGGCCACCCCAGGACATACATTCTGTGTCTTTGCAGTGACTCAGGCCCCAGGGTAGCCCTGCAGGGCTCAGGGACACCCTGAGCACAGGGCAGGCAGTGGGGGCTCTGCTCAGCAGCCCCACCCCTCAGGAGATGAGGTCCAACAAACCCCACTGAAGGAATCTCCTCCCTGCTCCCTCCATCCTCTGCCTGCTCACTGCTCCCTCCTCAAGGAGCTGCAGGGAAAACGAGGAGAGGACGTTTCATTCCACGAGCTCCTGGCTGCAGCAGCTCATCACACACATTCAATAAATATTAAATGGCAATAATTACTTAGCTCTGAGTCAGTATATCAAATATAAAATACTCATCTGCACAGAAGCACCTCAGTGTTCTTGCTCTGCCTAATTGATTCATTTACTAAATGCATTAGGAAGAACTTGGAAAGGACACTTGGGCTGCAGGAGGAAGGAGAAAGCCACGGGGAGGGGGAAGTGGGAGATTTCACCTCCAGTGAGAATTTAAAGCTCAGTCCAGGCAGCCAAACCCGACAGTTACTCATGTCAAAACTTGCATAATAAAATAATGGACGTGGGCAGTAGGAACTCCCAAGGTTTGCCCTTCTGCTGTCGCAGGCTGAAAATCAGAATACCCTGGCAGAGCCGCTTGGTTTGGAGGCTGAAAATGCAGACATGGGAATGCTCTGTAGTGCCAGCTCTCACCACCCTTGTGGGGTTTTCTGTGTCCTGATGTTCTCCTCTGGAGCCCCCAGGGAGGAGCAGGGTCAGCAGGACACCCACAGCAGCAGGGGTTGGATTTTCATCCTAGAGTTTCTCCTGTGCTTTCCTTTGCCAGGTGTGGCCACAAAGGCAGGGCTGGCAGTGACCTGGGCAGGGTCTACTCCTGTCCCCTGCTCCTGGGGCACGGAGCAGGGCCAGGCTGGGACTGCCACACACAGGGCTTGGGAAGTGGGGGTAAAGCTGAGCTTTGTGTGCTGAGACACCAACCCCGGGTGTTCCTGTGATGCCCTGGGCTTTCCCTTCCCTGTGTCCCATCCCTGCTCTGGGCTCACCCTCAGGGACACAAAACAAATCCTGTCCCTGCTGCACCCCCAGGACAGCTGGGACAAGAGTTCAGCCCAAAGCACAAACAGGGGGGGCTGAGGGAGGGACAAGAAGGATGGGACTGCATCCCCTGGGGCTGGGATGGGACAGGGAAACCCCAAAGTGCAAATGTACCAGAACTGAGCAAAGGGGGAGACCTGGGGAGCGTTTGTGCATTTTGTGCCCATTTTGTGCCCATTTTGTGTCCATTTTGTGCCCATTTTGTGCCCATTTTGTGCCCATTTTGTGCCCATTTTGTGCCCATTTTGTGCCCATTTTGTGCCCATTTTGTGCCCATTTTGTGCCCATTTTGTGCCCATTTTGTGCCCATTTTGTGCCCATTTTGTGCCCATTTTGTGCCCATTTTGTGCCCATTTTGTGCCCATTTTGTGCCCATTTTGTGCCCATTTTGTGCCCATTTTGTGCCCATTTTGTGCCCATTTTGTGCCCATTTTGTGCCCATTTTGTGCCCATTTTGTGCCCATTTTGTGCCCATTTTGTGCCCATTTTGTGCCCATTTTGTGCCCATTTTGTGCCCATTTTGTGCCCATTTTGTGCCCATTTTGTGCCCATTTTGTGCCCATTTTGTGCCCATTTTGTGCCCATTTTGTGCCCATTTTGTGCCCATTTTGTGCCCATTTTGTGCCCATTTTGTGCCCATTTTGTGCCCATTTTGTGCCCATTTTGTGCCCATTTTGTGCCCATTTTGTGCCCATTTTGTGCCCATTTTGTGCCCATTTTGTGCCCATTTTGTGCCCATTTTGTGCCCATTTTGTGCCCATTTTGTGTCCATTTTGTGCCCATCTTGTGCCCATTTTGTGCCCCCCTTGGGTGCAGCCCTGGCCAGGCTCTGTCCTGCCCAAGGTGTGTCCTTCAAGGCCTTTCAATTAATCTCTGCTTTATTCTCCAGCTCTGCCCAGTCTCTGTTCCAGCTCAGCCTTCCCAAGGCATCACCCAGGCCCTTAAGCTGCTCCTGGAGCTTCCCATGGTGGGCAGGGTGTGAATTTGGAGTGAGGGCATGGACAGCATCCTCTGCTGGTGGAGCCAGGAGGGATCCTCTGTGCCGAGGTCACCGTGGGGCCCCTGTGAGGGAGTGATGTGAAATGTCTGGAGGGGGCTCCTGTTCACCCAGCAGCACCCCCAAAACAACCAACAGGAGCTTCAAGAGCAAACCCTCCCCTCTGAGGGCCCAGGAGGCTGAGCCAGGGCTGCTCAGCTCTGCCTTTTCAGTGCAGTGGTGGTGGATGTGGAGCCTTGGTGGGCTGGGATGGAGCTGCCCCTGACCCCTGAGCAGGGGCCCAGCAGGGGCTGCTGCTGCTCTGGGCCCCTCAGACTGACTGAAGCAGCCTCATCTTTAATGCAATTCACTTCAGCCTTGCATTTTATTATTCTTTATTACATTAATGAAGTTTTAAGGCCTTGCTTGCAAGGTTTTATTCCAAATTATACCGAGAACTCTGCAGTTCTATTTTCCTATTTCGGTTTTTACAGCCGCTTTTGCTCCCTGAGATAGAAATACTTAAGGAATCGTGTTCTGTCCATGAAGATCATCAGATTTGGGGAAATCTTTGGTTTACGGTGTTGAATTAAAAGGGTTCCTCTGGCACCAGCCCTGGGTGCAGGTCCAGGTCTCACCTGAGCCAGGCAGAGGGGCAGAACCCCCCCTAAAGATCCCAGGCTCTGATTAACCCAGCCCCTCCTGAGTGGAGCCACACCAGACATGTTAGACACAGAAAGGGAAAGCAGGGGATTCCACAAATTCCTTTAATCACTGTGGCAGAGCCTGGAGCAGAGCCTGGCAGTGTCCCTGCAGAGGGACAGGGGCTGCAGGAGCGGGCTGGGGTTGCAGCCCTGTTTGATCCCAGCCCTGTTTGTGTCCAGCTGGGGCTGCAGCCCTGGTTGCAGCTGAATTTACAGCCCTGTTTCCCTCTGGATTTGCAGCCCTGTTTTCCTCAGGGGTTGCAGCCCTAGTTGATCCCAGCCCTGGTTAATCCCAGCCCTGTTGATCCCAGCCCTGTTTCCCTCTGGATTTGCAGTCCTGTTTCCCTCTGGGGTTGCAGCCCTGTTGATCCCAGCTGGATTTGCAGCCCTGGTTGATCCCAGCCCTGTTTCCCTCTTTGATCCCAGCCTTGTTTCCCTCAGGGTTGCAGCCCTGTTGATCCCAGCCCTGTTGATCCCAGCCCTGTTGATCCATCCCTGTTGATCCCAGCCCTGTTGATCCAGCCCTGTTGATCCCAGCTGGATTTGCAGCCCTGTTTGTGTCCATCTGGATTTGCAGCCCTGTTGATCCCATCCCTGGCTGATCCCATCCCTGGTTGAACCCAGCCCTGTTGATCCCAGCCCTGTTTAATCCCAGCCCTGTTTAATCCCAGCCCGGTTGATCCCAGCCCTGTTGATTCCAGCCCTGTTTCCCTGTTC
>VXBR01001870.1:38815-49037 GCA_013400215.1 Cisticola juncidis | reverse complement strand
TCCCAGCCCTGTTTCCCTCAGGGTCCCAGCCCAGCCGCTCCCGCAGCAGGGCAGATCCAACCCCTCTCTGTCCCCGCCGCTCCCTCCCCGCGCTGACCTTGGGGGAGCCGCAGAGATAATTACTGGGCACCAATTAGGGCTGGCAGTAATTACTGCAGTGGCTTAAAGACTCCGAGGCATTACCTGGCCCTGTTAGAGCCTGTCTGGGCCGCTGAGCAGCTCCAGCCCGGGCAGTTCACGGCTCCGTTCAGCTCCGGGTTTACAGCGCCGAGGATGCTGCGGGAGCCGCAAGGCAAGGGGCTGGGGCTGGAAGAGCCCCCGGTTCTCATCCTTGGGGATTGGGGCTGCTCTGCCCGAGATGAACTCTCTGAGCTGGGTGAGGAGGGGTCAGGGGGCAAGAGCTGCTCTGGTCCCTCTCTGGGGCAGATCCAGGCTGATGCTACTCCTGGTTTAATTCCTCTGGAAATCAAAGGAATCCTCAGGAGCTGGGACTGCCCTGGGTGTGGAGCTCACACGTGTTTAATTCTGCTTTATGCACTGACCAAAGCTGGATGAGCAGGGGGCAGGAGCTGCTCTGGTCCCTCTCTGGGGTAGTTCTGGACTGATGCTGTTCCCACCCCGGTTTAATTCCTCTGGAAATCAAAGGAATCCTCAGGAGCTGGGACTGCCCTGGGTGTGGAGCTCACACGTGTTTAATTCTCCTTTATTCACTGACCAAAGCTGGGTGAGGAGGGGCCAGGGAGCTGCTCTGGTCCCTCTCTGGGCCAGTTCTGAGATCTGGGTTGATGCTGCTCCTGGTTTAATTCCTCTGGAAATCAAAGGAATCCTCAGGAGCTGGGACTGCCCTGGGTGTGGAGCTCACACGGGTTTAATTCTGCTTTATGCACTGACCAAAGCTGGGTCTCAGGACGGGCTCCTTCTCCACACTGCCCCAGTCCCAGAGAGCACTCAGGGTCTGTGGGAGGTTTCCCAGTGGGAACTGGGGCCGCCACCAGTTACACCAACCACAGGAGTCTGTGGCCCTGCAGGCAGACATTGCTGGGAAGGACCAGGATTTTGGACAAATTTCCTCATTTCCAATAATCCTCTTTCCCTTGAATGCAGCACTTCAGGCTCCGGAGTGGTTCTGTCGAAAAGTCCGATTTTAAAAACAACTTTAGAAAGTCCCAGCCTGAACCCCTGGTTTGTAAAACAGGAATGAGAGGCAGCACAGCCTCTGCTACTGATTGTTTTTGTGGTTTGATGAGACACATTCCCTGCCCTCCCCTCCAGCTCCTGTCTCCAGCTCCTCTCAGCTTCACCACGCACCTCTGAGTACGAGAGGCTTGTCAGTAATTAAATTAAATTTAAATAACATGAAGTGCTCACATGGCCCTGTCACCAGGATCATGTCCGTGGGCACTGACAGAGCCAGGCACCAGTGAGGTGATTTAAGGGCTGTTTAATGCTTGCATGGGGCTTTTCTGTGGGTTTTCCATGGGTTTTCTGTGGGTTTCCCATGTCTATAAGAGTTTTCCATGTCTATAGGAGGGAGGGCCTCCTGTCTGACAGCAGCCACCCCATGGAGCTCCTTCTTCTCACCCCTCACGGGGCTGTCCCTTCCCCTCACTCCCCCCTCATGGGACAGTCCCAGAGGGCAGGGCTGGGTGGGAGATTGGGAATTGGGAATTCCTGGCTGGGCTGGAATTGCCAGAGCAGCTGTGGCTGCCCCTGGATCCCTGGCAGTGCCCAAGGCCAGGTTGGAGCAGCCTGGGACAGTGGGAGGTGTCCCTGCCATGGCAGGGGTGGCACTGGGTGGGGTTTGGGGTCCCCCCCAACCCAAACCA
Organism: Cisticola juncidis; assembly: GCA_013400215.1. Taxonomy (NCBI): domain Eukaryota; kingdom Metazoa; phylum Chordata; class Aves; order Passeriformes; family Cisticolidae; genus Cisticola; species Cisticola juncidis. The sequence goes on along the minus strand of VXBR01001870.1, from coordinate 47,211 downwards.
GTCTGGGATCCAGGGATCCTTCCCTGAGGGGACAGCAGGAGCTTTTTGCTTTGCCTGGCTCTGGATTCAGGATCTGCTGCATGGCTGGGGTGATGCCCAGGGCACTCCTGGGCCTTTCCCCAGCTCCTCCAAGCCCCACTCCAGCGTGCTGGAAGGAGCAGATCACAGAGCACAGAGGGGATTTTCTGCTGGGACATCCCCCTGGTACAGACAGGGCTCTCCTCTGGCAGCAGGACCTGGGGGTGGGGGAAAGGAGCAGGTCCTGGCAGCTCCATGTGAGTGTGAGAGGGACAGAACCTCACAAGTGCCATCAGCTCATCCAGGGCTCCCCTCCGAGGACACTTCCAGGGGTGAAGCAGCATCCAGAGAGGCAGTCCTGGAGCTCCAGTGACCATGCCTGACCCTCCAGCAGCCAGAGAGGCACAGAGCCAGTCCTGGAGCTCCAGTGACCATGCCTGACCCTCCAGCAGCCAGAGAGGCACAGAGCCAGTCCTGGAGCTCCAGTGACCATGCCTGACCCTCCAGCAGCCAGAGAGGCACAGAGCCAGTCCTGGAGCTCCAGTGACCATGCCTGACCCTCCAGCAGCCCAGGGCTCCCCCAGCTCCCTTCCCCACGGAGATAATTCCATAGCAGAGGGCTGGCAGATCAAATGCCTCATTGACTCCCAAATCACTGCTCTGCCTGGAAATCATTTCCCTCCTGCTCCTGCAGCTGCCAGCCGGGACAGCCCTGCTCCCTGGGATGGTGACAAGCCCAAGCTGTTCCCCCATCTGCCTGCTCGGGGTGGGGCTGGGCCAGCCCTGCCGGCTCAGAGGGAGAGGGAAAGCCTCGAGCTGCGGGAGCTGCATTTAATTGGGAATTCGGGAAGGAATTCCTGCCTGGGAGGGTGGGCAGGCCCTGGCACAGGGCACAGAGTGGCTGCCCCATCCCTTGGCCAGTGCCAGGTGTTGTGCCAGGGGAGGTTCAGGTTGGATTTTGGGGAAATTCCTTCCTGGCAGAGCTGTCCAGCCCTGGCACAGTGCCCAGGGTGGGGATGGAGCCTTCATCCCTGCAGGGATTTAAATCCCTGTGGATGTGGCACTTGGGGACAAGGTCAGTGTGGCCTGGGCAGGGCTGGGTTGGTGCTTGGACCTGACATTGGAGTCTGTTCCACCCCGAGGACTGCAGGATTCTGTTCCTTTAGCACCTCAGACCCCTCTGGGACTCCTTCCCACAGCTCCAAGGGCTGAGGTCCTTTAGTGAGGCCATTTCCATGAAACAGCCAAAAATGTGAAACAGCAAACAAAGCCCAGAGAAACAGCAGCAGCAGAAAGGAAATAAAGTCATGACAACCCCTGGATGACAAACCCTGGAATTCCAGATTGCTGCTCTCCTCTGTCCTGCGTGTGTGGGGATTGTAAAGCAAACCAGCCCTCGACTCAGCTCCAGGTGCTGAAGTGTTTACACAGATTTTAACCTTTCCCTCTGCAAGGAAATAATAGAAAAGCTGCAGATATTATGGAAGTTTGTAAAACTGAAGAACACCAGTGACCTGTGTAATGCACAGAGGCTTTTCAAAAGCTTTAACTCCAACATAAAACCCTCCAGTGTATTGAGTAAGACACTATGAAAGCAGAAGTTAAATGGATTAAGAGCACTGAAAAGGAATAGCTGCATGCTGGAAATCACTGCTGTGTGGAAGTGTTTGCACTGAGACTCTGCAGGGCCTCTCCAGCGCTGGAATCAATCCTTTAGAAGGATTTTACTGTTGATTAAAATGTAAAGAAAATCCACCAAAACAGTGGAGCAGCTCACACTGAGCTAATGCTGAGCAGGAATCTGCCAGGTGGGGGAACATCCACCTTACCTGGCCCCTCATGGAGGGAGGACAGGGAGGGGCTGGACTGGGAAGAGAATTCCAGAAGGGAACAGGGCTGGGGAGGGGCTGGAGCCCCTGGAGAGGCTGAGGGAGCTGGGAAAGGGGCTGGAGAATTCCTGAGGGAGCTGGGAAGGGGCTGGAGAATTCCCGAGGGAGCTGGGAAGGGGCTGGAGAATTCCTGAGGGAGCTGGGAAGGGGCTGGAGAATTCCTGAGGGAGCTGGGAAGGGGCTGGAGAATTNGGGGCTGGAGAAGTCCGGGGGGGGCGGGGAAGGGGCTGTAGAATTCCTGAGGGGGCTGGGAAGGGGCTGAGCCTGGAGCAAAGGAGGCTCAGGGGACCCTGTGGCTCTGCACAGTCCCTGCCAGGAGGGGACAGCTGGGTGAGGGGATCTTGGCACTCACTGGAACAATTAACACTAATTAAGATCCGTGTTCACAGCCACATGCTCAGACACATCAGGAGCCTCTGGAGCTCTGGGATGAGCCCTCCATCCCTCCAGGAGCTCTGGGATGAGCCCTCCATCCCCTCCACCCCTCCAGGAGCCGCTGGCAGCAGGGCTCAGGTTGGGCACTCTGGGCTCTCAGCTCAGCCCATCCCTAGCACTGAGCTGGGTCTGGGCTCGCTGTTCTGTCCCAGCTGAACTCCCAGAGGAGTTTGTTCCTCCCTGTCCCGGGGGTGGGCTCTGCTCTGCCCTGCACCTAAAGGTTGGACTGGTGCTCCCTGTGGGTCCCTTCCAAGGCAGAATATCCCGGGATTCTGTGGGATCCTGAGTCCAGCTCCTGGCCCTTCCCACCCTGTACCTTATCTAAGTCAGCTAAAACCAGGTGAGGCATCTCCAAGTTCTGAAATTCCCCTCTAAACATTTTGAGGACTTCAAACATTATTTCCCCTCATCTCAAGGTTTCATTTCATATGCTTTTTGTTATTCATGCATTATTTTACGAGGCAGCAGTCAAACCAATGGCTTGTCATAATATGACATTATTGCTGAAACATTCTCTTACTTTAATGTCATTTATAAAAATCAGCAGCTATGACTGATCAGCACTGATTAAAAATAATCTGCTTTTCTGGATCCAGCTGTCTCTGCCTTATGGAGCAGGGATGGAAGGGATGGGGACGGTTTGGTTGTTCCCTCTGCAGTTCCCAGCCTTGGGAAGGCACAGCAGACAAGGAGCAGTTGGGTCAATCCTGTGCACATTCCAGGCCCTGGTCCCTGGGCCAGCACCCAGGAATTGGCTGCAGGGCCTGTCTCAGACACGTTCATCACCTGTTTGTGGGGACTGCTGGTGGCCACAGCCTGTGACAGTGGCCAGGAGATCCCAGAGGAGCTCAACCCCTCCTGTGCATCCCCTGCCTTTGTTTGCCAGGGCTGGTTTGGAATCCTGAGATGCTCAGGGAAGGGAGATCCTAAAACCCTGTCTGGCTGTGGGGTTTGGGGTCCTGGGGACACCCCGTGGGTGGTGCTGTCATCACAGCCTGAGACCAACAGCACGAGGGGGGCAGACCCTGGCACAGGGTGAGGCTGGGGCTGCCCCTGGATCCCTGGCAGTGCCCGAGGCCAGGCTGGAGCAGCCTGGGACAGTGGGAGGTGTCCCTGCCATGGCAGGGGTGGCACTGGGTGGGATTTGGGGTCCCTTTAATCCAAACCATTCTGGAAGGCTCTGATTCCATTCCCGGCTCAGCCACATGAGTCCATCCCTGGTTCTGAGGGGAGTGGCACCATTTGGGGAGATGGACTCACATTCCTTGAGGGACATGATGGACTCACATTCCTTGAGATGATGGACCCACATTCCTTGAGATGATGGACACACATTCCTTGAGGGAGATGAACTCACATTCCTTGAGGGAGATGAACTCACATTCCTTGAAGGGGATGATGGATTCACATTCCTTGAGGACATGATGGACTCCCATCCCTGTCTCTCTGCACCCGCTGGGACCCCGAGCTGTTCAAAGCCCCTTAATTAAATCTGATCACTGCTCCTGCAGGCAGTGCCACTTTCCTGGGACCCTCTTTTCTTTGTGCAGTCCCTCACCCTCCTCTGCCACCTTCCCTGTTTGCACAAAGGCTCCTCCCTGCTGCCCCTCCCTGCTCCCACCCTCTCAGTTTGCATTTTTCAGCCCTTTTTGCTGTTTGGTTGCTTTTTGGGAGCTTTTCTTTGCACAGGGGGAGTGCAGGGACAGAGAGCAGGGCCAGAGCACAGCAGCAGTTCCACTTCTTGTGCCCTCCTCGGGAGAGGCCTCCTGGGACTCACCCTGTTCCACCTTGGACAGGGAAAACAAAGCATTTTTTGACTTTAAAAAGCAAAAGTAGGCACTGCTTGTCTCGTATGACCCTGAGAAAGCTGCATGCCCTGATTTAAGAGTGCCCTCGTATCACAGCTGATGCTCCCTTGGAGTTTTTCATATTAGAATATTGCTGTTATTTATGAAATCCCTGATAAAGCTGCACTTAATGCTCCCCTAATAGAATGTGCATCTTTAATTCTGCTGAATCTGTAGTTTGTCACTGATGCAAAGTGTTCTCATTAATTAAATAAGACTTAGAGACTCATAAAGCAATTGCTCCAAAATGAAATGTTATTTACATCTAAGGATATTAACAATTAAGGAAACCTAATTTTTCCCTGATACCAATCCGTCTTGGAATTCCACTGATACTTTAACAGTCTCCTGATTTAATGACTGAAAATGAATTTTCGATATTAAACACATTTGCCAAGGAGTCAGGGATATTTCTCAATAAACATATTTGAGAAAGAAACGGGCATATTCCTCAAAACAAATAAGCCTGATATGCAAAGGGCTCATTTTCCAAATAAATAAGCTCTGGTTCTTAGAGGGGAACGAGAACAATGCAATTAAACCATCCGTGGATTTCAGTCTGGTTTGTAAAGTCAACATTTCAATGGTCACGGCTGCAGGAAGGAGCCTGGGAATGTGCTGGGTTTGGATGGGTTTGGGTGAGGAAAGGGGTGCCTGTCCCTCTGTCCTGGCCCTGTCCCTCTGTCCTGGCCCTGTCCCTCTGTCCTGGCCCTGTCCCTCTGTCCTGGCCCTGTCCCTCTGTCCTGGACCTGTCCCTCTGTCCTGGCCCTGGGGTTGGGGGGTTCTTGATTTTCACTCTTCTGGTTTCTCTATTGGAGGAATTTTCCATGGGGGAGGTGAAAATGTAGAGTCGCTCAAAATGGTTGTGGCTTGATTTAAGAAATACTTGCAAAGTGTTGTATTTTTATTTTTTATTTGTTTTTGTGTATGGTGATGGTGGGTAACAGCAGCTGTGCTGTGCAGTCCGGACAGCAGCAGGAATTTCCCCATGGAAAGGGAGCTCAGGCATGGGAAGGGCCCAGGGAGGGTTGGAGTGCCCATCCCTGGAGGTGTCCCAGGAATTCCTGGGGGTGACACTGAGAGCTCTGGGTGGGCACAGGGTGGGCACAGCTGGGACTGGATAATCCTGGAGGGCTTTTCCAGCCGTGGCCATGGGATGGGAGCTCCCCACACCGGGCATTGTTCCAGTTTCCCAGGTGACAGGGGTGGCACAGCTCAGCCCTGGCTGCTGGGGTGTCCTGGGGTCTCCATCCCCCCTCCCTGCCCTGNCCTCCTGCACTGCTCCATCACACCCAGCTGGAACTGCAGCCTCCCCCTCCTGCAATCTCCTCTTTATTAGCTGGGATCATTTAAACCCAAACAAATTGATAGTGCATTTTCATTGATAAATACCTTTACATTTGTCTTAGCATCCAAAACACCGATTAAGCTTTATAGGGTTTTATACCTCAGAGCTTAATTTCGCTAAACATTGATAGCAGAAAACTGGAATATAATGTAATTTCCTGGTGAAAACAACCACGTTTTCCCACCCACAGTTAATTGCATTGTGTTGTTGGGTTTGTTTTTTTTAAACAGAAGTGGAAAAAAATGTGAAAAAACCCTGAAATGTCCTTCTGCTGTTGATGTCACTGCATTGTACTGATCTTTCCAGAAGCCATTCCTGCCTCTCACAGAGAATTCCAGATGGAAGCAAATGAACTCCAGACACAGTTACTGAACAACCATACCAGAGAGAGCCAGCACAGGTAATCAGGAATGTTCCAAGGATTCCTGCAGATCCTTGTGGAATCTCCTGCCCAAAGTCATCCTCCACCCATGGCTGAATAGAGGATAATGTTAATTATTACTAAAAGCAATATATTACTAAAAACAATATAGGATAGCATTAATTATTACTAAAAACAATACAGGATAACATTGATTGTCATTAAAAACAATACAGGATAACGTTAATTACTACTGAAAACAACACAGTTGTTATTAAAACAAATACATGATAATGTTAATTACTATTGAAAACAATACAGAATAACATTAGTTGTTATTAAAACCAATACAGGATAACTTTGATTGTCATTAAAACCAATAAAAGATAGCATTAATTACTATTGAAAGCAACACAGGATAACATTAGTTATTATTAAAACCAATACATGATAACGTTAATTACTATTAAAGACAATACAGGATAACAGTAGTTGTTATTAAAACCAATACAGGATGATGTTGATTATCATTACAACCAATACAGGATAGCGTTAATTACTATTGAAAACAATATAGGATAACATTAGTTATTATTAAAACCAATACAGGATAAAATTAGTTGTTATTAAAACCAATACAGGATAACATTGATTATCATTAAAGCCAATACAGGACGATGTTTCTTATTATTAAATGTTTCTTATACAGGACGATGTTTCTTATTATTAAAACCAATAACGTTAATTACTATTAAAACCAATACAGGATAACACTGATTAGCATTAAAACCAATACAGGATGATGTTAATTACTATTAAAATCAATACAGGATAATGTTAATTACTATTAAAACCAATACAGGATAACATTGATTATCATTAAAGCCAATACAGGATTATGTTAATTATCATTAAAAACAATACAGGATGATGTTTATTATTATTAAAACCAATACAGAATAACGTTAATTACTATTAAAGACAATACAGGATAACAGTAGTTGTTATTAAAACCAATACAGGATGATGTTTATTATTATTAAAACCAATACAGAATAACGTTAATTACTATTAAAACAATACAGGATAACATTGATTATCATTAAAACCAATACAGGATGATGTTAATTATCATTAAAACCAATACAGGATGATGTTAATTACTATTAAAATGAATATGGGATGATGTTTATTACTATTAAACCCAACACAGGCTGATTTCGGTGCCCTGCTGCTGGGGGCAGGGGCAGCCTGGCCCTGAGGCTGTGGCTGTCCCCGGGTTGGGCTCCCCGGCCCTGGGCAGCCCCAGCCGAGCACAGCGGAGCCCTGGAGCCCTGCGGGGCATTTGGAGCCTGCAGGAGTCGGAGCTGGTCCTGTGAGCTCGCCGGGGCTCTGCAGAGCAGGGAGGGGAATTTGCTGCTCCCTCTGTGCAGGGTTAACCCCGGAGCTCTCCTGGCTCCAGCCCTGCCCCAGCTGCTCGTTCTGCCTGTCTGGCCCCGATTGCAGACTTTGGGACCTGCTGTTTGCTCCCTGGGAGGGCACTTCACTGTAATCAAGGCTTCTCCTAATTGTCTTGCTGATGAACTAAACAGATTAAACTCTTCCCATCTCCCCGGGTAAAGAACTTTTTCTAACAGCCAAATTATTCCTGCAGCTCTTTTCTGCCCTCTCTCCAGCTTGTTGAAGGCTTTTTAAAACTTTTCCCTCTCAGCTGTGCTGGATTTCCAGCAGACATCTGGCGATGTGAAGGGGGGAGAAGGGCCGGGGATCCAGAGACTTCTCCCAGCTGCTGCTGGAATATTTCCCCTGCCTCTTCCTGGTGGCTGGGAGGTCTGGAAGAGGCTCCCACCAGGATGGACCAGGCTCCTGCCAGGATCTCTGCCCTTGTTGGCCCTCCCCTGATCCTTGTCCCTAAACACTCAACCCCTTCATCCCCATCCCCAAAGGCTTTGACCACCAAAGGTTCCCCCCAGCTCCCCCTCCCTGCCAGTCCCCTCCGAGGGCTTTGTCCCCATCTGTCCCCATCTGTCCCCAGCTCTTCCAGTGGTGTCCCCGTGGCTCCATGGAGATGTCTTGGGAAGGCTGGCCTGGAACAGAGACTGCAGAGCTGCAGAATAAAGCAGAGATTTATGGAAAGGCCTTGAAGGACACACCTTGGGCAGGATAAGAGCCTGGACAGGGCTGCACCCAAGGGGGACACAAAATGGGCACAAAATGGGCACATAATGGGCACAAAATGGGCACAAAATGGACACAAAATGGACCCAAAATGGACCCAAAATGGACCCAAAATGGGCACAAAATGGGCACAAAATGGGCACAAAATGGACAAACAGAGGTCTCACACTTTGATAAGTTTTGGTCCATTTGTATTTTGGGGTTTCATTGTCCCATTGCAGCCCCAGGTGATGCAGTCCCATCCTTCTTGTTCCTCCCTGCAGCCCCCCCTGTTTCTCCTCTCCTCTCCTCTCCTCTCCTCTCCTCTCCTCTCCTCTCCT
>VXBR01001870.1:22716-37472 GCA_013400215.1 Cisticola juncidis | reverse complement strand
AAGCTGAGATTTCTGGAGGCCGGGGAAGCTGCTGGTGAGAGGTTTGAAGGGGAGGGGGCTCTCTCAGGGGTGGGTTCAGGGCAGGACTGCAGAGAGGGGCCAGAGCTGCCACAGCAATGATTGTTTATAATTTTTTGCCACAGAAAAAGATTGTTTAGGAGATACCAACTGAGCTGCTTTGTTTTAAATCTACCCCTGAAGTAGCCTGAGGCACAGGGAGAGCTGCTGTAAACGCCTTCCTAAAATTCTAGGCCTTAACATTGTTATTATTATTATTATTGTTGGGTTTATATTGATCAATGAACCTCTTTTCTCTATGTTTATAGGTTTTTTTAAATTACTTTTATGTCAAATGTGAGCAAAGTGAGTTTCCTAATGCCCCATGGACCACCTTTGATGTTTGATGGAACGGGAGGCTGAACTTTACCCCCAAAAGGAGGAAGATCCCCTGTGGTAGCTGCAGAGGGATGTTTTGGCTGAGGTGAAATTGCACCAAGATGTTCCATTTTGGGTTTTTCAGACATTTCCAAAGCTGCTGGCGAATCCCCAGGTCCCTGACCCTGAGTTCCAGTGGTTTTGCATTAACTGGAGGTAATGGATGGTGCCAGCCCCCAGCCGGGTTTGCAGCCTCGATAGCGGGATACAAATAAAGCTTTTTGGGTAAAAGAAGAAATACAGTGTTACATCCCCGGTTTGTTCTCATTAGTCCTTTTTTATATAAATAGTAACCGTGCAGGGTGTAATGCATCCTCTGCTGTCAGGATTTATCAGGGAAGTGCTCTGGCTGGGCAATTGCTCTGTGAAAAATTAAGGGGTTTGCCTCATTCTATCAACATGTTTTGGTTTCACTGGTGAACAAAAATAGATTTTTAAGTAACAGCCACAAAAAAGTAATAAAGCCCAGAACAGAGCCTATTTTCCTTCCAGAGGTGGATTCAGCTGGAATAGATCACAGGGTAATTAATTACTGAGGACCATTATTACAAATACAGCTAAAAAGTCTCATGAATGTTGTGGTGATTTTTAACTTTAATTTAACTGTGAGATGGCAGGACGTTTTCTATAGGATTTTGTGCAGGGGAGGGGGTAAAGGAGTCACTTTGCCCCTCTGGGAGTGCAGCAGCTGCTCCTGGGCCTTGTGCAAACCCCCAGGGACTGAGGGCACAGAACTGCCTGGGTCCAGAACATTCTGCAGCTCCAGTGCAGCTGATTCCTGCCTGTGACCCTTCTGGAGTGGGAGGTCCTGTTGGGCTGAGTGGTTCCCAATTAAATCAGGGATTTTGGGGTTTGAGGCCGTTGCTGCTGGAGGAAGGTTCTAGAAGGATCATGGATGTGCTGGGCTGGTTCATTCCAAGCCACCCTGCTCCCTCCCAAAGGAACCTGCAGCTCCCCTGGCACACTGAAGGGTTGTAGGGTCAGGCTCCAGCATCCCAAAACCAGAGACCCCCGAATTTTAGGAGGTTTAGGAGGGAAGGGAACCTCAAATTCCCCCCAGTGCCACCCCATAGGCAGGGACACCTCCCACTGTCCCAGGCTGCTCCAACCTGGCCTTGGGCACTGCCAGGGATCCAGGGGCAGCCACAGCTGCTCTGGCAATTCCAGCCCAGCCAGGAATTCCCAATTCCCAATCTCCCACCCAGCCCTGCCCTCTGGCAGTGGGAGCCATTCCCTGTGTCCTGTCCCTCCTTTCCCTGGTCCTGTCCCTCCATTCCCTGTGTCCTGTCCCTCCTTTCCCTGGTCCTGCCCTTCCAGGCTNGAAGGGCAGGGAGGATGAGGAAGGAGAGGATGTGGGAGCTGCTGGAGCAGGAGGATGAGGAAGGGCAGGGAGGATGAGGAAGGGCAGGGAGGATGAGGGAGGGGAGGGAGGATGAAGCAGGGCAGGAAGCCCCGCGGGAGCTGCTGGAGCAGGGATGAGCAATCAGGGCAGACAGCCCGTGTCAGGCAGAGCTGAGCCGGCAGCATCACCTGGCACAGCCCCGGGAGGAAGCGCTATTCCTGGCAGGGCCGTGATTCCAGAGAATGGGGATGATTTATGGTGAGCAAAGGCTGCTCTGATGGGCTCGGAGCACAGAGGCTCAGCAGGCTCGGCGTCCTGGGGTGTCACTGACATCCCCAGCTCCGGAGGGTTGTGTCAGGCACAGGGACACGGATCTTACTCCCATTTCACTTCATTCCCGAGGGAAATGGCTCAGAACTCCTCTGGTGGGGGAGGGCAGGGGAGGCTTTGGGTGCCTCCTGCTCATGCCCAGACAGGAAACCCCAAGGATTCCCATGGATTCCCATGGATTCCCATGGAGCAAAGGGAAAAGGGATCTTGGCCAATGCCCTTGGATGCAGGGACCAATCCCAGGACCTCAGGTGATGTTTTGCTTCGGGCTGCTGTGGTTTGCTCCTTCCTGAGCATCCTGCACAGGATTCCCTGGGTGGAAGGGGGGATCAGAGGGATGTCCGGTGATCTCAGGTAAGAAAAAGCTGCCCGAGAATCCTTTGGGAAAGAGGCGGGAGAGGGCACCCGCAGCTCCTTTGGAGCCGGCATTTACCGGGATAAAGCTGCCGGAGGGGCTGCAGGCAGAGCCACCGGGGCGATCATGGCCAGGAAACAGCACAAGAGGCGGGGATTTGTTATTCCGGGAGAGAAAGGACGGAGAGCCCCAGGCAGAGCTGAGCACAGCCCGGCCCAGTCAGGGGAGCAGCAGGAGCCTCCCGGAGGAGAGGCTGGGCACAGGAGCTCCTCCTGCCAAGGGGAGATGGGCACTGCCAAGAGCATGGAGCAAGGAAAGGATCCTCCAGACACCCAGAAATAGGGACAGATTACTGGGAGGAACACAAAGGAATAAACTCCTGCCTGTAGGAATAAAGAGAGAACAGAAGGCACAAAATGGGAGAGGAACATAAAAGACAGGGAGGCATAAATGCATCTGAAATGAGAGGAAGACAAAGGCAGGGGAGGAGGCAAAGGAAGGCTGAGGCCTCATTTTCTCCTTCTTCAGGAAAAGGCAATTTGTGAGCAGACACTGGCTGCAATTACCTGAACACAGGGTTAACAGGAGAAAAGAACCACAGCGTGCTCAGGTAAATCAGATCCTGATAACCCCAGCCCAGGATCTGCTCTGAGCTGTGACAGAACCCCCAGAGCAGCCCTGCTTACCAGGGAGGGAGAGTGAGGGACAGGGGAGGTGCTGGAGGGTGCAAACATCAATGGAACATTCCAGAGCTGAGGGCAGAGTGAGGAGCTGAGGAGGTACCAGGGAACACCCAAATAATCACTTTGTGGGCAGGGAGGGGAGGCTGAGGTGATGAGGAAGAGCCCTCGGGGATGTTCAGGGACACATCAGGCTGGGCAGGGTTTGCTGTGACAGGGGAGGGCTCAGAGGTGACCAGGGCACTCTGGATGACCCTGAGGTGACAGTCACCTCCCAGAGCCCCCAGGGCAGGTGAGGGCTCAGAGGTGAGCAGGGGACCGGGGCACTGTGGGTGACCCCGAGGTGACAGTCACCTCCCAGAGCCCCTCAGGGCAGGTGAGGGGTCAGAGGTGACCGGGGCACTGTGGGTGACCCCGAGGTGACAGTCACCTCCCAGAGCCCTCAGGACAGCCGTGGCTCTGTGCCACACCAAGGAGAGTTTCACTGGCTGCTGTTTCACCTGGCTGCTCAGAAATGCTCCAGGTGACAGCAGCCAAGAGAGGAGCCCCTTTGGAGGCACAGAGAGGTTTCAGATAAAGGAAAAGCTGGAGAGAGAGGAGAGGTCCCACCCCACCCTGCCATGGCAGGGACACCTCCCACTGTCCCAGGCTGCTCCAGCCTGGCCCTGGGCACTGCCAGGGATCCAGGGGCAGCCCCAGCCTCACCCTGTACCAGGGCTGCCCACCCTGCCAGGGCAGGGATTCCTCCCCCATGTCCAATTTAAACCAACCCACTTCATCTTAAACAAACCCAGCCCAGTCTGGGATCCTGTGCTGTGCACAGTGAATATTTCTGGAGATGGAGCATCTACAGCTGGTCCAGGGCCTGTGACTAAGCTGGGATCCCACAAATTGCAGGATTTTCTCCTGATCTCAGCCTCCAAATATTTGCAGGCCATAGATAATCCCAGCTCCTGCTGGTGCCTCTGTGGGCACATCCTGTACCTCTCCTCTGCTCCTGGCACATCTGAAAGAAATCATTTCAAACTCATTCAGACACATTCAATTTAAATCTTACATTTCCAGTTCATTCAGGATGGAAACCCTGGATTTGGTTAATGGGAACATCCCAGCCTGGGTCTGTTTGGGTTCATGGGATTCCTTGTGCAAATGTCCTTTCATGCAAAGGCTTTGTGGCACCAGAGCTGAGCCAACCTTTTGTGCTGCTGCCTTTATTTGGAGCAGCTCCTCCCAGAGCTCCCTAAGCCCCCAAAGGCTGCTGGAAGCAGGGGAATATCCCCTGCTTGGGTGCTCCCCATAAAACCCCAACAGCAAAACCTTGGGCTGTGTCGTGAATGCCCATAACCAACGATTTGGGGAAAAATATTCTGATAAAGTCATTTTCCCCTTTTGCAGCATGTCTTTAACAGAAAAATGAGATATCTGAATGAATTTTATATCTTCCCTCAACTGCTCCAACCTTTGAAATTACTCAGCATGAGGTTTGGGTCAATATGAATGGAGACATTTAAAAAATCTGTGAGCTCTTCTGTCAATAAGAGATGGCAAAAGGCTGAGGAGATGAAAATAGAGAGCCCAGGCAGAGCTGCAGCCAGTGCAGAGCAGCCTGCACAGAGAACACCCCTGGTAATGGGAACAGAGGCATTGGGTAGGGATTTATGGCAGGACTGAGGCTAAAGAAACCCCTTTCCTGCATTCCTTTCAAAATAGATTGGTGGCTAAACCTCACTAAACCCAGCCTGGTTTGATTTTTGAAACATGAAAAAGTTAAATCATTGCAACATTTTGCAAATATTATTATTATTAAAATATAATGATTATTATTAATCATAAATTTGCAAATAATTATTAATTATTAATAGGAGAGAGAAGGAGTCATCAAGGTGGGAAAAGCCCTGTGAGATCAAGTGTGAGCATCAGCCCAGCAAGCCCACCGTGGTCACCACCAGGCCATGGTCACCACTGGACCATGGTCACCACCAGGCCATGGTCACCACTGGACCATGGTCACCACCAGGCCATGGTCACCACTGGACCATGGTCACCACCAGGCCATGGTCACCACTGGACCATGGTCACCACCAGGCCATGGTCACCACGGAACCATGGTCACCACCAGGNNNNGGCCATGGTCACCACCAGGCCATGGTCACCACCAGGTCATGGTCACCACTGGGCTGTGGTCACCACTGGGCCATGGTCACCACTGGACCATGGTCACCACCAGGCCATGGTCACCACCGGGCCATGGTCACCACTGAGCTGTGGTCACCCCTGGGCCGTGGTCACTCCAGCCAGTGCCACCCCTGCCATGGCAGGGACACCTCCCCCTGTCCCAGGCTGCTCCAGCCCCAGTGTCCAACCTGGCCTTGGGCACTGTCAGGGGACAGGGACAGCCACAGCTGCTCTGGCCAAAGTTTTGTTTTTCTTTACTCTTGCCTGTCCCACCGAGGTTCCCTGCCTGCATCCTTGCCACCTTCTGCATTCTCCTTCCCCCTCAGGAACCCATCCCCATGGAAACTTCCTCATCAGTGCCGCTCGTATCAAAGAAATAATTGGCACGAGGAGGATCTATGGAAAATATATTCCTGTGTAATTAGGCAAAAAGCACCTGCTCTTCCTTCAGTGGGCACCAGGCAGTGGATGAGCTCTAATAGTGCTGTTTGCAAATATCAAATAATAATGGGAAGTGTGACAATAATGAAGTAAGTAATCAGAGGAGCTGTTGAGTACAGGTGCCTCCATTTACAGCTCTTTCATCAAAGAGAAAATTAAGCGCTCTCAGAATATTACGGCAAATTGCTGCTGTTCCGTGCCTGCTAATCAGGTGGAGTGTATAAATGCAACAGGAAAAGTCTTTGGGAGCAATTATGGCGGGGTGATTAACACCCGGAGCACATCCTGGGGCAGGGAACGCTCCTTTCTCTCCTGCAGATGGAAATGTTTGGCACAAAGACAGAAAGGGCCCCGGGGCACCAGCACCGAGGAGGGCAGAGAATTCCAGAATCCTTCGGGCTGGAAGAGACCTCTGTGTTCATCATCCCAGCCTTCCCCCAGTCGCACCATCCTGCTGAAGCATGAAGTGTGAGCAGAGGGAAGGGCTGGAGCTGTGCCAGGGCAGGTTTAGTTTGGATTTCAGGAAAGGTTCTCCCCCAGAGGGTGGAATAAGCCCTGGAAAAGCTCCCCAGGGAATGGGCACGGCCCCAGAGCTCCAGGAGCCTTTGGGCAGCGCTGCCAGGGGTGCCCAGGGTGGGATTGTTGGGGGGTCTGGGCAGGGATGGAAGCTGGTCTGGATGGTCCCTTCCAGCTCAGGACATTCCACGATTCTCTGATTTTACCCATTTTTCTGACCATTTTCGGGATGGTCACTCCCCCAGCCCAGGGCACCTGTCCCAGTGTGCGGCCACACGTCCCTGTTGTGTCCCACAGCCCTCTCAGATCCTGCAGCTCCTGCCAGGCCTCAGGACACCCCTGAGGTAAAAGTTCTCTCAGCTGGGATGTGGGGTAGGCACAGAAATTCCTGACCCTGCTGGCACCCTTCAGTCGAGCTCCATGTGCTGTTCCTGCCAGGGCATGGGAGTGTCCCGCATTTCGGGGGCACACAGGCATTCCTGCCATCCATGGAATCACTAAGGCTGGAAAAGACCCCCAAGCCCAGCCAGTCCAACCCTTCCCCAGCTCTGCCAAAGCCACCCCTAGCCCACCTACCAAGTGCCACAGCCACAGGTTTTTGGAGCCCCTCCAGTCACCAGTGGCTCTAAGCATCCTCCCATGCTCTGCTCCCAGCCTGAGCTGCCTGTTCAGAGCCTTTCCTCAGGAAAGTGGCTCACAGCATCCTCCCATGCTCTGCTCCCAGCCTGAGCTGCCTGTTCAGAGCCTTTCCTCAGGAAAGTGGCTCACAGCATCATTCCATGGTCTGCTCCCAGCTTGAGCTGCCTGTTCAGGGCTTGTCCTCACAAAAGTGGCTCTAAGCATCATTCCATGGTCTGCCTCAAAACCTGAGCTGCCTGCTCAGGGCCTTTCCTCAGGAAAGTGGCTCACAGCATCGTTCCATGCTCTGCTCCCAGCCTGAGCCGCCTGCTCAGGGCCTTTTCTCAGCCCTGGCCCAGCCCTGGTGCCTGGGAGCACCTGGAGCCGTGGCTGGTGGTGGGAGAGGATTTTGTTTGGTGTCTCAGGAGAGAGGACGATGTAATCCCATTATAAACCTGGGTATCTCCATCCGTGCCTCTGCTCCTCTCCAGTGCTCTGCTGGGCTTTACAGACCTGTCAGGTCCCCTTTCATCTCTTTTCTGGGGGCTTTGGGATTGTGAAGCTGTTCCTGTGCTGACACTTGAGGGGAGATGTGCTGATACCTGCCTGAATCCACCTAATCCCCGTTTCCTCCTCACCCGTGCATCCAAACCAACCTGCTGCTGCTTTATTTGCTGTGTGCTGGCCCCTCCCGAGCCTCCTGGCATCCCAGGCCCTGCTTCACTCCCAGAGCCCACGGGGAGAGCCCAGGCAGGGAGCTGAGGGTGATTCCTGTGGGATCCCAGCCTGGTTTGGGTCTGAAGGACCTTAAGGCTCATCCCATTCCATGATGGCTCTGCAAGGGAGACCTTCCTCTATCCCAGGTGGTTCCAAATCCCATCCAGCCCAGCCTTGATCACAGATTTTGGGTTGTGCTTTCAGCGTGTGAAGGGAACACCCTGAAAAGGGCTGGGGGAGCCTGGAAAAATGACCAGGGACATCCTGGATGTCTGATGGAGCAGCCAGCTCTGCACTCAGCCCCTCCAGGGCTTGCAGACCCTTTCTGTGAGGAATCCCTGAGCTGGAGGTCCCTGGAACAGGGATAGATTCTCCTGGCCAGCCCCTCATTGTGTGTGCATCCATTTGTGGGGCTGCTTCTCCTGCCTGGGAGCCAGAAACCCCAAACCTCCAGAGATGACCCCAAAGCTCTGCCTGGAGCTGGGGCAGCGCTGGCTCTGCTGATGGATGCTCTGACCCTCGGCTGCCACCAGCACCTGCAGCTGCTGCGGGGCAGCCCCAGCCTGCCAGGATTGCTCTCGGCCAATCCTCCAGGCTTAGCNTCTCGGCCAATCCTCCAGGCATCCCCAGCTCCACCAGGGCTGCTCTCGGCCAATCCCCCAGGCTGAGCCCAGCCCCGCCAGAGCTGCTCTCGGCCAATCCTCCGGGCTGAGCCCAGCCCCACCAGAGCTGCTCTCGGCCAATTCTCCAGACATCCCCAGCCCCGCCAGAGCTGCTCTCGGCCAATCCTCCAGGCATCCCCAGCTCCACCAGGGCTGCTCTCGGCCAATCCCCCAGGCTGAGCCCAGCCCCGCCAGAGCTGCTCTCGGCCAATCCTCCGGGCTGAGCCCAGCCCCACCAGAGCTGCTCTCGGCCAATTCTCCAGACATCCCCAGCCCCGCCAGAGCTGCTCTCGGCCAATCCTCCAGGCATCCCCAGCTCCACCAGGGCTGCTCTCGGCCAATCCCCCAGGCTGTCCCCAGCCCCGCCAGAGCTGCTCTCGGCCAATCCTCCAGGTATTCCCCGGCCCGCCAGGGCTGTTCTCGGCCAATCCCCCAGGCTGAGCCCAGCTCCACCAGGGCTGCTCTCGGCCAATCCTCCAGGCAGC
Source organism: Cisticola juncidis (assembly GCA_013400215.1). Lineage (NCBI taxonomy): Eukaryota > Metazoa > Chordata > Aves > Passeriformes > Cisticolidae > Cisticola > Cisticola juncidis. The sequence goes on along the minus strand of VXBR01001870.1, from coordinate 28,716 downwards.
CCCAGCTCCACCAGGGCTGCTCTCTCAGCCAGGCTGAGCCCAGCCCTGTGCCCAGCCCGCTCAGCCCAGGATTGATGAGAGCTCTTCCCCCGGCTCTCTCCCGATCCTGATGTCCCCCGTGGGGCCACTCCACGCTGGAGGTTTGCAGAGCTGTGTCTCAATTTGCTGCCAGCTGCCAGCAGCGCTGACGCCGCTCTGTCACCGCTCTGTCACCGCTCTCCTCGGGCGGCAGCTCAGGCACTTCAAAGTTCCTCTGAGCAGATGGAGAGGGGAGGGAAGGATCTGCTTACACAGGGTTTGTTAGAGCAGGAGGAGGGGCTGGCTCCTCAGGGGTTTCAGCCTCTCCAGGAAGATGCTGCCGTGATTTCTGCACTTTGGAATCTCAGCGTTCTTCAGGCTGGAAAAGCCCTCCCAGACCATGAGTCCAACCCTTCCCCAGCACTGCCAGAGCCACCACTGACCCCTGTCCCCGGTGTCCCAGCCACATGGGTGTGAAATCCCTCCAGGGATGGGCACTCCAACCCTCCCTGGGCAGTTCCCATCCCTGAGCTCCCTTTCCATGGGGAAATTCCTGCTGCTGTCCCCCCTGCCCCTCCCCTGGCCCAGCCTGAGGCCGTTCCCTCTCCTCCTGTCCCTGTTCCTGGGATAAGATCCCAAATCCCCCCCGGCTGTCCCCTCCTGGCAGGGACTGTGCAGAGCCACAGGGTCCCCTGAGCCTCCTTTGCTCCAGGCTCAGCCCCTTCCCAGCTCCCTCAGGAATTCTCCAGCCCCTTCCCAGCTCCCTCAGGAATTCTCCAGCCCCTTCCCAGCTCCCTCAGGAATTCTCCAGCCCCTTCCCAGCTCCCTCAGGAATTCTCCAGCCCCTTCCCAGCTCCCTCAGGAATTCTCCAGCCCCTTCCCAGCTCCCTCAGGAATTCTCCAGCCCCTTCCCAGCTCCCTCAGGAATTCTCCAGCCCCTTCCCAGCTCCCTCAGGAATTCTCCAGCCCCTTCCCAGCTCCCTCAGGAATTCTCCAGCCCCTTCCCAGCTCCCTCAGGAATTCTCCAGCCCCTTCCCAGCTCCCTCAGGAATTCTCCAGCCCCTTCCCAGCTCCCTCAGGAATTCTCCAGCCCCTTCCCAGCTCCCTCAGGAATTCTCCAGCCCCTTCCCAGCTCCCTCAGGAATTCTCCAGCCCCTTCCCAGCTCCCTCAGGAATTCTCCAGCCCCTTCCCAGCTCCCTCAGGAATTCTCCAGCCCCTTCCCAGCTCCCTCAGGAATTCTCCAGCCCCTTCCCAGCTCCCTCAGGAATTCTCCAGCCCCTTCCCAGCTCCCTCAGGAATTCTCCAGCCCCTTCCCAGCTCCCTCAGGAATTCTCCAGCCCCTTCCCAGCTCCCTCAGGAATTCTCCAGCCCCTTCCCAGCTCCCTCAGGGATTCTCCAGACCCTTCCCAGCTCCCTCAGGAATTCTCCATTCCCTTCCCAGCTCCCTCAGGAATTCTCCAGTCCCTTCCCAGCTCCATTCCCTTCCCTGGACACACTTCAGCCCTCTCTCAGGTCCAACCATCACCCTCTGCTCTATTGCCACAGGCCCTACTAAAAGATTTGTCCCCATCCCCTGCATGAGCAGGACAGGAAGACTTGAGGTCCACAAAAACCCCCTTACAGTGGAGCTCTGAACAAACTGCAATTATTTATTTTACTCAGTGAGAAACCCCGTGATTTCATCTCCACCTGAGCACTGTCAGGGGAGACTCCTGAAGACAAAGGTCTCTGATTTATCAGACAAAGGTACAACAAGGTCCCGTGCCCAGGAGCAGCAGCCAAACACACTTGGAATAGAGAAAAAACAATTTCAGCGCTGAGTAAATCAAACCAGAATATCCAAGGGAGAGCTCCTCTCTCTGGAAATCCACTCAAGGGTGAGATCCAGTTCCCTGTCAGGCTGCAGGGAGGGGAGAGCCCTGGACAGAGCCAGCTCTGCCTCTGAGCACCTCGGAGCCAGAGGAGGGCGGGGAGAGGTGGGAGATTGGGAGGGAATTCCTGGCTGGGCTGGAATTGCCAGAGCAGCTGTGGCTGCCCCTGGATCCCTGGCAGTGCCCAAGGCCAGGTTGGAGCAGCCTGGGACAGTGGGAGGTGTCCCTGCCATGGCAGGGGTGGGGTGAGAAGGATTTTTGGGTCCCTTCCATCCTGAACCATCCTGGGGTGCCATGGGAAAGCTGCCAACCCCTTCCCAACGCCCTGGGGCGGTGCTGCAGCCTCAGACCTCCCCCAATAAATACGGATTTAAAGCAATTCTTTGCAAGAATTGTTTGTGCAGCGCAGCATTTCAGCTCCGCTTTTGGTTTTGCTCCTGGTGAAATCTGAATGCAAACCCTTCATCATCCCGGGTTTATTTATCTGTTTACTGCTTATCCATTTGCTCCCTTTCCCTCTCCCTTCCCCGCAGCTCCTGGGTGTCTGTGGGGAAGCAGAGATAAGTTAATCTGAACAAAACATGGGAATACTTGAAAAAGTCCTTCCCGTCGAATTACAGGGAACAACATTTACTTTTCATCTCTCTGCTCATTTCCATGTCAGCTCTAATCACTCTGGGCGTCAGGCAGCTCCTGCCAGGAAGGATTTGTTGTCCTGGATCTCTGGGCTGCCTTTTCCTCAGACATGACCAGAACCCAGCCCGCTCCTGGAACTGGGAGCTGGTGCTGATCAAAGGCACGAGGAACAATTCCTGGGAAAAAAAGAAACACAGGAAAGGCAGTGCTTCCCCCCAGGGCTGTGTCTGACTGGAAAAATCTCACTGGGATGATTGAACCTGATTTATTTTTAATATTCAGGATTTTTATTTCTTTGTTGTCTCTTTAAAAGGAGCGATGTTTTGTGGTGGGGTTGGCTGAGCGTGAACAGCAGCAGGGATTTGGTTCAGGGCCTTTGGGAACATCCAGAGTCACTGACCTGGGTCACAGGAGCCCAGGAAGGTCCCCTGCCCCTGTGGCACCAGCAGGGGACAGGGGACTGCTGTCCCAGGGGTGGTGGCAGTGGTGGTGGTGGCAGTGGTGGTGCTGGTGCCAGCAGGGGAGGTGGCAGTGGCAGTGGGTGGCCGTGGAGGTGGCACTGGTGGCAGTGGAAGCGGTGACAGTGACATTGGAGATGGTGGCAGTGGAGGTAGTGGCACTGGTGGTGGATGTGGCAGTGGTGACAGTGGTGGCAGTGGCTGTGCTGACAACGGTGACAATGATGACAGTGGTGACAGTGGTGATAATGATGACAGTGGTGACAATGGCCATGGTGACAATGGTGACAGTGATGACAGTGGCAGTGGTGAGAGTTGTGACAATGATGACAGTGGTGACAGTGGTGACAGTGGCTCTGGTAGCAGTTGGGACAATAGTGACAGCGGTGGCAGTGGCCATGGTGACAATGGTGACGATGATGACAATGGTGACAGTGGTAACAGCAGTGACATTGGTGACAGCAGTGACAGCAGTGACAATGGTGACAGCGGTGACAATGGTGACAGCAGTGACAGCAGTGACAATGGTGACAGCGGTGACAATGGTGACAGCGGTGACAGCGGTGACAGCGGTGACAGCGGTGACAGCGGTGGCAGTGGCCGTGCATCCCCCGCATCTACAGCAGAGGGCAATCACGCGAAGGCGAAGCCGCTCCTCGGTGGGACCCGCAGGACAGCGACTCCCACCTCTCTTAGCGCCTCGTTAATTAATGACTCGTTAAGTGACGACCCGTTAATTGCCGATGCAATCCCGATTCCTGCCCGGGGCAGCGAGCCGGGCGCGCCCCGCAGCCCCAGGCGGGAATTTCCCCGAGCTGCCCTGGCCGTGCCGGGATTTCTGCTTTTGGGAATAGGAAGCCCGGCCCGTCTGTCACACGCGGGGTCTTCAGGGCCACCGGGACAGGGACAGCGGGGCTGTTTGTCGCCGGAGCTCGGGGTGCCAGCGGCGAGCCCGGAATGCTTTGGGTGGCGCAGGGAAATAAAATTCCCCTCCCTCCCTCCCTCCCGGGCTGCTCCGGAGATGCTGCGGAGCCGCCGCCGGCACCGCTGAGGCTTCTCCGCTCCCGGACCTGGGGCAGGCAGGACGGGGGGGCTTCATCCCGAACCTTCTGCGATCCATCTCCCACGGATCCCAGCGCTGGGGGCAGGAATCCAGGGCAGGGAGGAGCTGGGGCTCGGGAAAAAGGGAAATAGAGGCAGCGAAGAGGAGGCTGCAGGAGCGCTCAGTGTGACAGGGATGGGGGTGCCACCCCTGGGGACGGGCACTGCCAGGTTTGGGGCGCTGGCAGCTCTGCTGGCAGCACTGGGATCGGGATGGAGATACCCAGGGCTGGGAAGAAAGCGAGCCTGAGGCAGAGGGAATCCTGCCAGGAGACAATTCCTGCCCAGGAGCCCACTTCAATCTGCCCCCTTTCAGCTCCAATCCAAGCCCAGGGCAAAGCTGAGTGCCCATCCCTGGAGGGATTTCAGAGCCCTGGGGATGTGGCCCTTGGGGACACGGTCAGTGTGGCCCTGGCAGGGCTGGGGAGCAGCTGGACTCCGGTCTGAAGGAGCAAATCCAAGCTACCCAGCCCCGTGACTGTTTCCAGCTCCGTGGGTTCACTGCTCCCACGCCGGGAGGTGGAGCCCGGGATGGAGGCAGTGACTCAGGGCTGGGGGGTCTTGTGTGACTGAAGAAACCACCAGAGAGGTTTTGAAGCAGATCCTCTCCTCGTCAGCCCCGTGTCCTGCTCCTTTCAGGTCACTGGGAATGGGAGAAGCTCTGCAGGATGCCGGGGTGGGGAAGAACAGCTCAGGAAAGGCTCTGCGGGGCTGTGCCAGGGCAGCAGCAGCCCCTGCTCCCACCAGCCCCAGCTCCTTTTGCTCTGGTACTTGCCCAGCCTCGGAGCAGCTCCTGGAATGAGCCCTCCCATCCATTGCTGGAGCACTGGGATTTTGGAAGCTGATGTGCATTTCTCCTTTTGCTTCATCTCTGCTCAGCAGGAAAAGGAGAATCCATTCCAGGCAGGGTTCTTGTAGCAAAAGCACTTCCCAGCCCACCTGGAGACAGACAGGGATGGATAATTTAAGCACTAAAGTGGTTTTTGTGCTGTGGATGGAGGTGCCCGGGAGAGCTGAGGCTCTCCCTCCCCAAATGCTGCCAGAGTTTATCCAGAACCTTCCTGCAAACTTCCAGAGGGCCTTCAAGGAGAGCAGGAAGAGAAGGATCTTCCCAGAGCCCTGGAAATGACCCAGAAGTTCTGGGTGTCAAAGTTTGCCCACCCCTGAGTCATCTGAGGCTGCCCCTGGATCCCTGGCAGTGCCCAAGGCCAGCTTGGACACTGGGGCTGGAGCAGCCTGGGACAGTGGGAGGGGTCCCTGCCATGGCAGGGGTGGGATGGGATTTAAGGTCCCTTCAACCCAAACCATTCCGTGATTCTCTTTTATTCCCACAGCAAATGCAAGGGAATTTTTGATTTTTCCCACTTTTCCTGTTTCTGTCTCTGCTCTGCTCCCGTCCCTGTCACACGTCCCAATCACCATTTTTACAGTAGGACTGGTCAAATCTGAATCCAGTGTTTGTCCTGAGTTACTCCTCACCTTTCTCAATTTCCTCAAATGCGTTTTGCTGTCTGACATCAGGAAGGATGTCGAAGAACTTGTGCAGTGTGTGTCTAGACAAGAATAATCTAATTTCTACAAGACTCATTTTAAGTATCTCATATTGCATTTCTGGTGCTCCTGGTTTTAATATCTGCTTTTCCTTTTAATGACTGAGCACTGTCTGATAGGAGCCACTGAAAGAGCTGGAGATTTTCAATATAAACTGATGGTTTAGCTACCGAATATCTGACGAGCTGCTAAATTTGGCTGTTCATTACTGGTTCCTCATGGCAGGAAGGTGCAGAGCAGTTCTGTAATCCAGTACCTCATGGGCTGGCAGACCTTTTCCTCCCAGAAAACAAATCAGCAACAGCAACAATTCAGATGTTCCTGAAATTGGAAGTGAACTTGGGGTATTTTTATCTCATGCTCT
>VXBR01001869.1:390342-419800 GCA_013400215.1 Cisticola juncidis | reverse complement strand
CAGCTTCTTCAGTGCACAGATGATACTTGTAGACGTCTGTTGCCTTGGTTTTTCTGAGTTTAAAAAAACCCTTCCACTTGTTCATAAGATGGACTCGGTTCTTTAGTTTCTGTACAATANATGGACTCGGTTCTTTAGTTTCTGTACAATATTAAGGCTCAGTTTTTCACTTTCTCACACTTTGGAACATAAACAACCTTTCTTGTTTTTGTTCACTGTCCTTTGTTTCTAGCCTGAAAATAATGTTGGTTGACAGCTGGTCTGGCCAGTGGGGTGAAGGGGTAGTAACCCCAGAAGCCAATCCATAACCAGGCCCACAAATGTATAAAAATGGAAGAAATAAACAGGCTGGTCCTCTTTTTAGGGAGCAGTTTTTCACTGCAGACCTCCTGCCTTTGTGTTGCTGTTTTCCGTGCTATTCCAACAGATGTCAGTCCTCTCGAGTGAGAGAAAAAGGGAAGGGTGAAGAAACATAGAGAAAACAACATGGAGACACCAAGGTCAAATCCCAGATGGGATGAGAATGAGGAGATGCCTTGGTCTTGGGCTGAAATTCTCTTGACCAGCTATGGGAAAGATGTAATTTATACATCAGAGTTTTATTTTTCCCCTGTAGCTCATGGAATGCATTTGGGGGATGTAGCATTCTAGCCACAGCCATGAGCAGAGGCACCTGTGATGGAACAAGCAGATGTTGGAGTAGCTGTTATCCAACAAGAAGCTTGAACAGAGAGAGAAGAAAGAGATGAGAAACCTTGCCCCAGGGATAGAATAAGAAAACTTCTGTTCCCAGAGATAAAAGAAGAGAACTTCTGTTTCTATACTAGAACTGCTCATCCTTAAAATTGCACCCCAATAAGATGAGATGACCCATGGTGGTAGTTGTGGGAAGATTATCAAACTGTGGGAGGGACTTCACAATTGCAGATTTCTGGGTGGCTTCCATTTGTGAAAATTAAAACCACGAGAGAACTGTTTCTTGTGGAAAAGTGTCCATGGCATGGCAGGAGAGACTCCTCTTCCCAAGTAGATGACGAAAGATTATTTTAAAAGTGGTAAACTGATGGAAAATACCAAATTCGTCTTTAGGTTGTCAGTGGGAAAAAGAAAATTGAGGGGAGGAGAAGTGTTCTGAAGGTTTATTCTGATTTCTTATAATTTTTCTTTTAATTCTGTTAATACAGTTTCCTTTATACCCTTTAAAGTTTTGAGCCTGCTTTGCCCTCATCCTAATCCTTATCTCACAGTAGGGAATGAGTAAATAATTCTAGTGAGTGCCCTGGCATTTGGCCAGGACTAGTCCCACTACATTAATTGGTGCATTGTCCAAGAAACTTGGATTGGTGATCTAAACCCACTACAATAGCTCACTTTTACATGTGTTTTGACCTTTTTCCAAAAGCAGAATTAATGAGAAACATATATTTTCTCAGTATGAAACTACATGAAGGCTAAAACCAGAGACTTCTTCCTTCATCTATAAGGACCATGAAATCAAAACCTATTAGTTGTTGCTAGTTTCTGGTAGTCAGATGATGTACAAGGGACACTGTTGTAAGAGCAAAACAAAAATCAGATGGTATGGTGCATATTAACAAGACAATAAATTTTTTATCTAATACTACTTCCATGAAATAATGTTTCAAAATCAAAGGTATTTAAGAAGAAGAAAGCAAATATCAGTACAACACTGAAATGCTGTCACTCTATCTGTTCTACTAGAAATTCAAACCAATATTATTCTGTCTCTTAAGAGACAAACTTGCTATATTTTTTTAATCAAAAGCAAAACATATCTGTAGAATGTAGAATTTATTTACACTTTCGTGCAATCTGGGAGCAGCACATATGCCACCAGTGTTGCAGGGGGATGGAAGTGACTTTCTGTTTTAGTTTATCTTCTTAAAGTCACTGTCTCTTTACAGTAGCAAGGGAATTTTTGCAGCTTGAGTACTGTACATTTCATAAGCTAAGCAGGATTATTTCTGTCAAGTATTACAAAAGACCCAAGCTTCTCCTTATGCATTTCACAGAATTTGTGTTTTGGAATAGTTTTATCTTGGTGTGGGCTTCCCTCACACATGCTGACTAGTGACTTTCATATATTCTATCCCTATCTGGCTTTCACAGAGCAGAGATATGTTAGCAATGACTCATAACCGTTTCTTGTCTTTTGTGTTTCTTACTGTCTCAGTGCAAAGAGAGATATTTTTGGCACTTTTTGCCTACTGATCTAAACATGCTGGGCTTTTATTTCCAAACTTTTGTACATGGCGTATGGTATCTACACATACCTGCCACAAAATGCTGTAAAATTCATAAAGACTATGAGACACCCTCTGATATTCTTGTTTGTTGGAGATTCTCTTCCATTAGCTCAAAAAATTATTTTTATTAGAATCATTAGGATAGTTATATCATAGGAATGGAAAATTCTTAGGCTAAAATTAAACGGTTCTTTTTAAACCTGGACATGAGGCAGAGGGATAACATGTCCCATTTTTTTGTTCAGTTTTTCTCTGTTTCCCCGTAATATTGTCTCTATAAAAGTGTGCAGCTACAGATCCAAGCAGCACCCCATGTTATCACCTCCTCCCCAAACTCCTGTTCAGAAGTGTCTATGATGTGCTGGGGATAAACTCTGGTTTTGGAGCACAGGAACATCATCACATGACCACCTATCCTAAGGGAAAGATGCATGCTTATTTTCCTAGCAGGGGAAGTAAGAGCACTGCTGGGTTAAAGTGGAGACATTTACCCGTATCTGTTTTGTGAGGTTCATGGCTTATCCTTAGGAATCCAGTCTTCTGTTTCAGGAAAAAAATATATTTTCCCCCTCCTCTCTTTCTTCAAACTGGTATTTGATTTTGGAAGGGATGGATGCTTCTGGAAGAATAAACTTTAAATCATGATCCTGTAACACAAGGATAAGGAGGATGAGGCAGCGCTCTACATTCAGTTCTAAATTAGGACAGCTGAGTGATCAGTGATGCTCCTTTTTGTATGTCACATTATCTCATATAAAAGACAACCCCCTGTATAGCAAATACCTTTGCTTTAAATTAAAATCACTCTTGTCTGTGTACTCAGTGAGTGATATCTCAGTGACTACAGGATTTCTGCTTAAACTGATTTGTAACTACATAGTACCAGGTCTGGAAACAACTATTCCAAAAACCTTTCTGGTTTTTGACTGTAGGAATCACTACTGAAGGTTAGAAGGCCTTATATCAGTTCAAGGAAAATACACTCACAATGTAAATATTTCTATAAGGCAATTGAAGTTCTCCCAGTCTGAGGTGAAATATCATAAAAGCTGCTGCAGTGTTCAGATGATAAAGAATACAATTATTTCTGTAATTTTAATTTCATGAAAATATGTCTTTTCAAGCATGAATTTTGTGAGGAGACTGTAAGTTAAATTCATCAAAACAATGCCATAGTTGTAACAAATAAGTATCTATAAGGGTTAATTAATTATTAAATAATACCCTGATTAAAAATATTATTGTTCTTTAGTATTGATAGATCAAATATAGGTGAACATTACAAACGGACTGGTGGATCTCAAAAAAATATAGGGAGGAGTCATCATTGGAAATGTTGTATTTCTTTATCACATTTCTATCTGTGACCTTGAATAATCACATTCTGGGATTATTTAAAATCACTGAGAGTATATAGTGGAAATAATCACCTATATGACTTGGTAGAGTAGGACTTTTGAAGCAAAATATGGTTTTGTATAGGCAGTCACAATGTCATGAATCCAGAGATAGGGAATAATATTGATATGTGCTTAATCTTTAACTGTGATATCTGAGGAAATTCATAGACAAACATTTTTATATGAACTCCTGGGATAACACTGTGTCATCAAATGCAAATGAAATTTTTCATCATTTAAATACAAGGAGAAGGACAATGACTATTTGCCTCTGTATGCATTATTGGTGAATCTGATGCTGGAACAGTGTGATTCTGACCTTTAAAGATTAAAAAAGAAGCCTCACAGAAATGATTTCTGAGTTGATTGACTTAAATCGAAAGACCTCAAATGTAATATCCTCTGATACACTGAATCAGATGAGGTGACCCTGCCCTGTCTGACATTAGCTCTCTGAATAGGAGTTATAAGCTCTGTCTTCTTCCCTGGACTGAAACACAGTGAAGATATGAAATATTCTCTCTTGCTACTCTCACATTTACTACATTTTATTATACAGCACAGCGAGGAAGGATACATAAGAATTCCGAAGTAAAGCTCTGCTCTTCCTGTGGAAGCTGAGGGTGCTTTTAGTACATATGGAAATCTTACCTGCAGGTGAAAAAGGGTTTTTTTCACTTTTGTATGAATCAGAGGATAGGGAGAAAATCATACTAAAACAGTGCCGATTTTCAAAATTTCATCTTTAGTTGCGTCTAATGAGATTATGGATTGTCCATAATCATCATAAGCTATGAAAAAATGCAGTAATGTTTATGATTTTGTACCCTGCCACCTTAAATTTAGACCTGTCTCCAAGCAAAAGAAAGTCCCCTGTTTCATATTTTGATTTTCAAATATACTTCTGCTTTTGTTCCATTTTATTTCCTCAGTACAAACTGTGATAATTAAATGGTGTTCTCTGGCTATTGGCCTGTTGAGTCACCTTTACATCATGACAAGATATCATACTGGCCTATAAAGCACAATCTGCAGTCTGTTGTCAGGCACATCAATGAATGCTGTAATTCTAATACAGGTTCTTTAGTCTGAAGTCAGCCATGCTGCTTAATCTTTTAGAACAGCTACACAATGAAACCTTCTTAGCCTAATGGATTCAGGCATATCTTTCCTTGGCTGATACCCAGAAATTGATTTTTAGTTTCTTTCTTCTTTGCTTCTCCCTTTAACTGAGAGAAGTGCCTTAGAGCAAAAAAGGCCTTCTTTTCCATCCTCAGGGAAGGCTGCCTTTATCCATACCAAACCAGCATCCCAAGCCCTAGGAACTGTACAAGGAACTGTAAGAGGGAATCATCTTTTCCCCATCACTGAAAAGCAACCTTTCCTTGTTTAGCCTGCAATGCCCAGGAAAAACATCATTATTTTTGTCAGTCTCCAGTGTGGTTCTTCAGTTAGGAGCCATTTCCAGGATAAAAGGAATTAAATGTTGTTCAGAAGGAAGCCAAATTCTTCTTCCTAGCAATTAATTTGAGCTAAAGTAACTCTGCTCAAAACCAGATCAGAGTATAATATTTAGGTTTCTCAGTACATCAGAGATACTGGGGAAGACCACGATTTTAAAAGACAGAGATACACAGGGATTATTGCAGAAATTTTGAATGAATACAAGTTACTGAAGCCGAATATGTAATTCTCTCATTTGATGCACTGAAACTCTGTGCTTTTGACCTTTGGTCTCCCTTCCACGGGAACCTCTTTCTCCTGCATTGTAGAGAGAACACTTTCCTCTATTAGAATCACCCTCTCACTACTATCAAAATGACTGATGGATTTTTCCCTCTTGTGCCTTCATGTTAATAATTTCCATATATTTATCTCTATTTTATGAACCAATGCTTAGATGTATAAATAAAAATTGAATGCTGAGGGAGAAAGCATGTTTCTCCAAGCTTCAGCTCATCTCCTTCTGAATTCATGACTAGCTGGTTGGATGGCTAATATTTTCCTTAGAAAACTCCCAAAGTATTTAGGCAATTGTCTATGGGCATACACACAAGGACCTAAAAGTTTGCCTGTGGGAAGAAATTGGTTGTCTGGCTTCTACTCAAGCTCACTAAAGTTTGGAAGTAATACCTGTGTCTTAGACCTCTACTCTGGTGCAGCATTGTACCAGGAAGAGTGAGCATATTTTTCCTCAAGACCCATGATTAGACTACTTACTGTGGATAAGTGAGGCTGAATTTCAGTTCAATCTGTCCCTAAGGAGACTGAAATTTGTTTCCTACTTCTCAGATTAGTTCCCTGTCTGTATGATTAGTGGGATGTTTTATAGGGAAATAGCTCTGTGACCCCCAACACAAGACATTGGAAACAAACCCAGAGGAGGGCATTAGGTGATCAGAGGGCTGGAGGATGTCTCCTGTGAGGAGACAGTTGAGGCTGTATGGCCTGGAGAGGAGAAGGCTCTGGGAAGCTCTTACAGCAGCCTTTCAGGACTTACAGGGATCCTGCAAGTGAGCTAGAAAGGGATGTTTCACAAGGGCAGATAGCAGCAGGACAAGAGGCAATGAATCTGAAGGTGTGTCTTTCTTGGGAAGACAGGTATCTATCAGGGAATACTGGAATTTCCCTTGGAATGGTGAATGTAAAACCCCCCTCCCTCCAAATTATTACAATTTTGCAATTAGGAGCTTTCAGGCAAAAATATGGGAATAGGAATAACAGTTGTTTACTAGGAATATAAAAAAGATACAAATGTGGTAGTTCGAAAAACAAACAAGCAATTAAACAAAAGTCTTAGAAAGCCCTGACAGAGTCCGAGCTACGACCTGACACCCTGTTGTGTTGGAAGCAGTCCAAATAAGTCCTCCTGGAGTAACAGATGTTGTTCTGTGGAGTAAACATGACCCTGTAGAAAAAAAAGGGTCCAGTACTGGCAAGATGGATCTGGTTTTCCTCCAAGAATTCAGTACAAAGCCAGCTGAATTAGTGTTTGGGATTGCTGTTTTATCCCAAAGGCTTTGGCTCCTCCCACTGGGTGGAGCATCTCCAAATGGGATGAGGTGATGTTCTCAGTCCTGTGAGAGCCTTCAATGGCCCATTCACAGGGGATATCCTCGGAGGAGGATGGTGCAGGAGTAGGATCGATGGGGCAGGAGAGAAGAACAATATCTCCCAGTGGGTTTGAACAGATGAAAATAGAATACACATTTTTGGTTACACTTTTCAACCCAAGACAAGGTGGTTAGGTTTAGATTGGATATGAGGAAGAATTCTTTCTGGTGAGGGTGGTGAGACACCAGAGCAGTTTGCCCAGAGAAGCTGTGGACTACCCAGCCCTTGAAGTGTTCAAGGCCAGGTTGGATGAGGCTTTGACTGACCTCGTCTAGCAGAAGGTGTCCCTCCCCTTTATAGGGGGGTTGGAACTTGATGATCTTTAGGGCCTCCCAAACTGTTCTATGATTCCATCTCTAAGTCCTCCTTGCTGCTTTTCGTGAAATAAAGGAATATTTAATGTATGGAAGAAGGCATCTTTCACCCTTTAAACCTTTCACTGCTGGAAGTGTTTGAATACAAAAGCCTAAGAGATGTCAAATGTGTGTCCAGATTCATACTTAACTTTTTTAAGCTAAAACCGGTCTCCACAATTGCTCCTAAATCTTATATAAAATTTTTATTTAATTATCCAAGAAAAATGTAGCATTGAGGAAGGAAATTTCACCAGCTTTGGCTTCTGCCTGATGCCTCCTGTCACAGACGCTTCTCCATACCTCAGTGGTCCATAACATTTTTCTTCCTTTATTATGCAGTTCAGAATGACTGCAGTGTTCATAGGCAAACTAATTATTGGAGGACTTTTAAACTTAAATATATACCCTTCTATTACAGTCTTGTAAAGGCTAAAATTCTGTTTAAAAACTGCTGTTGTTATCTTACATGTGTGCAGAAAATGGACATGATTACTTGAGTTGATTTGGACTTGAGTGTGTCTTGAAATTTTCATAAGAAAACAAGATATGCATTATTCATTGTAATGTTTTCAATAATTTATTTTGCACGTATTTTTCACATATTTTTTACCCTTCTGTCCACAATAATTTAACCAGGTATAATTTGAAAAGTAATAAACTCCAAGATAGCTCTAAGGCAATCAAGTTTCTCTTGTGTTAATATAATTTGGAGCCTACCTGGTTTGCAATACTAGGTTTTTTTTGTTTTTTTTTTTTTGGAAGGCTAACACTGATCAGTGACATCTTAATGAAGATTTGTAGGTGTTTATGCTTGGACTATTATCTAACAAGCACATATTAAAATTAATCTGGCTTGAATGTATTTCCTGTTGTGTGGTGTGTTCTTTCTAGAAATATCACACACTCCTCTGGAACTGGAAAAAGAGGAGGTAACTAAGGGGTTCTTCCCTTCTGTCTTTCTTTCTTTTGAAACAGGAAATGCAAATCTGTTAAATAACTTACAGATGAGATAAAACAAACCATATAGGCATTTAAAAAAAAAAAAAAAGAAGAAGAAGATTTCTTTTATTTCCAAGGTCTTTTCTGGTCTCTTCTACACATCAATTTGCTAAAGCAGAATTTCTGTTTCATAGCACAGATTCCTCAGTGTCTGCTGATTTGTAAGTGAAAATAAGCCATCTTTAAGGGTCATATGAGAAGTGAGAGATTTTCTTATTCCTTACCTCAAATCTGACAAAACCTCTTTTGATAAATTTTACTAATTATTTAGATAAAAATTATTTCAGAGGTGGTCATGTGGTGTGTTAGATTTTTTCCCCCTGTGGTAAAATGCACAAATTCTTTGAAATTATGTCTCAAATCTAACTTTGCTCCTTAATAAATTTACATGGAGGCACTCAGAACCATAAATCTACCTGCCTGTATGCACACAAACAGTCATGTACACATAAAAGTTACCAACTAAACTAGCCTCACTTCTAGGAATGTGGAAAAGAAATTTGGCATTATCACCACTAAAACCTAAGGGTTAGCCAACTTCCAACTAAAAGTTTCTCAGTTCTGTAATTTAAGTCCTGAACTGGAATGACAGCCTGTGCAGTGTGCAGCTGCTCACAGTAAGAGGTGGCCCAGTTATAGAGGGATATTGGGAATTGTGCTTGGGCTGCTTGGGAAAAGAAACTTCAGAGAATGTTTGCACATTTTCTTGCAGTTCTTCAAATGATATGTTCAATGGCAAATAGAAACACACTCACCACCATCTTTCTTTAACAGCTGATAATGGCTAGTAATGGATAGATTGGTTTCATAACCATGAATGTTAACTCTACTTGAATTTATTTGGATCTTTGTATCTGAAATATTTAATTTTGTCTGTGAGAATAAAGAACCTTGATGTTTGGACTTTCAGTTACAGTTAGATCTATTTTCCCTCCAGGAAGTTGTATGCATCACAGTATTCAGAGAGAATTTGGTAACAAAATTCAATTCAATTCAAAATTCATCTGTACAAAGTGTAACCTCAGATTTTCCAGTGATTTTTATGAGAATTTTTATATTTACTGTTACTAACACATATTATAACTATTGTCCAAGTGTATTATACTCTCAACTTCTGTAAGTTTTGGGTTGCATAAACAAATAAGTATTGCTGTACTAAGGGCTCTGTTCAGTAAGTCTTGAAATCCTAATTGAATTTCTTGTTAGGTTTTGTCTTCCTCAGAAATGCAAATATTACCAGTGATCTCTAATTTCAAGCTGTATTTGTTTCCAGAAAGTAGATGATGAAATGAACGGAGAGGAACATGGCATTTTAAGAATTGACCCTCTGTTGCCATTGTGCCCAGAATTCTCAACAATATGTCTATCATGTTTAAGACTTTTGACCTAATTCAATACCATAGTGGAATTGAGTTTTTCTGCTTCAACTGCAGTGTCACCATTTCATGCCTCCTTTTATGGTTTTATTTTGCTACATCCTAGCTTGCACCAAATTTTAAGGAAGCTCTTTGAAGCATGGAAAAGAAAAGAAAGGAACTTCACTGCTTTGGGAAAAGGCTTCTGCTATCTGGTGGTATATCTCATAACTTCATCCTAAAAAAGAAGTGTCTGTAACCATTTATTGGTTAGGTTACCATTGGTTAAGCTTTTTTTTTTTTTTTAATAATCAATAATGAACCATTATTGATATGAGTGGAGGTGATAACAGTAGGTGACATTTATGTTAAATGTAGCAATGCTTCTGAAACTCTCTCCCACCTTACACTTGCATCCAAAAGTTGCAGTCTAGATGGATATGGACCTCAGTGAGTTAAAAACAGTTTTGGGTGACCAGGCCTTAAGGTGGGTGGGTAATGGTTTGTACTCTACTTCAGCTCTACTTCAAAGGTAGCATTTTGGGGATCTAGCTGAAACATATCCTTTTCTACACCCTCATCAATGTTCTGAAGGTGGTGAGAGTGCACACTTGACAAGTTTGCAGGTGGCACCAAAATAGGAGGCCTGTTCTTATCCTTGAGGGAAGGGCTGTCATTCAAAAAAATCCAGGCAGGTTGGAGGCACGGGCTGACAGAGGATTTAATGAGTATCAGCAAGGGCCAATGCAAATTATTTTGCTTAGGAAGACAGGCTGTGGGCTGACCAACATCAGAGAAGCTGTAGAAAATGCCTTGTGTGCTGCTTTTGACTGGGGTAGGATTAATTTTCTTCATTGTGGCTGGCATGGGGTTGTGTTTTGGATTTGTGCTGAACTCAGATAATACAGAGATGTTTTTGTTGCTGCTAAGCAGGGCTTGCATAGAGCCAAGGCCTTTTCTGCTTTTGGTGCTGCCACACTGGGGAGGGGACTGGGGGTGCCTGGGAGGAGACACAGCCAGGACAGGGGACCCCAAGTGACCAAAGGGATGTTCCAGACCATGGGACACCAGGCTCAGTGTGTAAAGTGGGGAGAAGAAACAGGAAAGGGGGGGGACATTTATGGTGATGACATTTGTCTTCCCAAGTAACCATTGTGCATGATGGGGCCCAGCTCTCCTGGAGATGGCTGAGCACCTGCCTGCTCATGGGAAGCCCTGAATTAATTCCTTGGTTTGCTTTGCTTGTGTGCACAGCCTTTGCTTTCCATATTAAACTTAAATATTTCTTAATAAACTTAAATAAACTTAAATATTTCCATATTTCCTCAGCCCATGCGTTCTCCAGCTTTTACCCTTCTGATTCTCTTCCCAATCTCTGTGGTGCAGGAGTGGGTGAGGGGCTGTGTGGGGCTTGGCTGCTGCCTGGGGTTAAACCATGACACCCTGGAAGTCTCTAGAATGCATCAAGGTGGATGTGAGCCACCAGTGTGCCCTTTCAGCAAAGAATGCCAATGATATCTCGGGGTGTGTTCACAGAAGCACAGCCCATAAATCAGGGGAAGGGATTATGCCTCTGCTTGGCCCTACTACACTACATCAGACTACTCCATTTAGCTGAGCACTCCCTAAAAGAACATCACTAAACTGACTGAGTTCAGCATTGAGACACCAAGATGTTTGGAGGGTTTTATACAGACCATCTTTTTCTGTACACAAAGTGATATCCAGGCAGATTTTGACATTTCCTTGCTGAGAGCTATTGCCCTTTCTGGCACATTGTGACTCTCAGTTGTATGCTTTACACCTATTTTATTTTACTTACCTTTGTTATTCTTACTGTTGCAATACTGTATGCTATCTAATACATGCAGCATTTACCTTATGCCTCAGAATTCAGCCAACTACTGCTAAGTAATTCAGTGTAGTGCACAGCCTGGCTTGTGCCATCCTCCAGCTACCAATTATTTTGTATCTCACAGCATTTCAGCATTTCAGCACCCTACATGCACTGAGGTGTCTATCCACTGCAGGAATATAGAGAAGTATAATCATCTCCAGTTCTGTAGTGCATGAGGTACAGAAGTCTGGGGATAGTTGCAGCCTGATGAGAATTGGATGAGAAGATTAAAAGGAGCTCATCTTCTTAGTTACCTATTGTGCCCAGAGCTGAAGATCTACAAATCTAGAAGAACTAGGGAGAAAATTATCAGATGTAAGAGCATGTCCTTCCATTTCAGGAAGAGGGATGCAATATTCAGCAAGAGTGAAGGAGTCATTCAAACCTTTTCCTTGTTTAGTTTGCATCATGGAGTCAATCTGACTGTATGAAGCACATCTGTGAATTTTCCTGAGGCTTACTGGAGTTAAAATCAGGTACTTATATAACACTTGAGGCATCTAATTTTGCAATATAGCCTTGGACTGACCTATAGGAGCAAGTACAAGTGAAATAATGGTGAGTAATAAACACAGGAATTAACATTATAGCCACTAGAAGAATGTAGGAGGATATTATTTATGTACAAAGATCCACTAAATCAGTGAAATTGCCTCTAAACCTTAACTTAGTTACATTATTTTTGGAAATGCTATTCCCCTCTTAATAAACATTTAAGCTAAATATCTCTCACATTGACTTTATTTTGAAATGGAGTAGTTAAAACGTGTCTAATTGAATTTAAATTATTCAATACCCCTCAAAATAATTGAATACATATTCATGAATAACAATACCTCTTTGAGCTGACTGAGCCCATGCCTTGAGTGGGTACATGCTGTTCTTCATCAGTTAAATACAGTGTGACCTGCACTTGGGCAATAGGAGTGTGAGCACTGCAGAAGAGTTACTGGAAATTGATGCTGGGAGTGATGCTGCAGTGTGTCAGCTGCAGTGTGATAAATGTTTTTGTGCCCAGCTGTGTTCTGAAGTGAATGGAAGTGGCTCATCTCTCAGTGTACATGACTGTCTGAAAAGTGATCTTAAATTCTTTGTGTTTGAAGGCAAGTCAATACGAATCCTTTGCGAGATATTTTTTGCTTAAAACATGACTGGAAATTAAAAAAAAAAAAATAGAGGGTGTGAAATAATGGAATATATAAATGGAGACAGTTTCAAGTTGTCTAGTCCAAATGAGCTAAGCAATAAAATCTTGGGAATATTTCATCATTTGCACTACTTTGTCTCTTCATGTTTCAGGATTTCATTGTAATTTTACCCTCAAGATTTACCTTCACCTTCTCTGTTTGTACTATGTTCTGTCAAAAGCAATGTTACAACAAATAGAATTTGAGGAGTACATAAATGGAAACTGTTTCATGGATCTGCAAAACAATTTTACCAGATAGCAATTGCTGTGAAACAGCTTGTTTCTAAAACAGTTTTCTACTAGATTCCAAGGCTCTTCTACAAAAGTCTTCCCTAAGAACCAAATGCTTGCCTTGGTGACAAATGTTATATATTTTAAATCTGCCACGAGCAAGCACTACAATAACAGCCTATTTTAACAACTAGAGGTGTATAGCTGCAGAACAAAAAAAGATAAGGACAAATTTCCCCAGAAATTTTACCAGCAACAAGAGAAACAACAGAAATTAATCAAATACATCATTTCTGTAAGCACTCTGTAAGACTGGAGTTTATTGCAAATTCCTCCCAAAATACTTAGTCACAATAACATTTGATCATGGTCAAGAATTGGTAATCAGATGCTCATGTTTGTCTCATTTAAATAAGTGATGGAGAGAAATCTAGGCTGGGAGGGACCTCAGGAATTGAAAGTGTTGCTCAAAGCAGAGCTAACTTCCAAGTTAGATCAGGTTGCTCAGGGCTTTGAAATATTTCCAAAAATAGTTATTACACAACCTTTCTGTGAAACCTCTTCCAGGGTTAAACTAGTCCCCCAGTGAATAATATTTTCCAAATGTCTTTATGCTGAGAGGATTTGTTAATTTACTAAAACAAAATTAGGGTTTTATCGTAAAACTACTTTCCACTGACATATAACAATAACTCACCCAGATTTCTTATTGGCTTCTCCTATTCCTACAAAGGAAACTATCCAAATACAGATGGTTACACCAAGAGAGCAATCATAGAGTCATAGAATGGTTTGGGCTGGAAGAGACCTTTAAATGTTCTCTGTTCCAACCCCCACCTACTGAGCAGGGACATCTTCAACCAGGTCAGGCTGAACCTGATCAACCTGTCCTCCTGTTTCACTACTAAGAGTGCACAATAATCTTTATATCTAGTCTGAATCTTTCCTCTTTTGGTTTAAAATCACCAACCTTTGTCCTATCCAACAGGCCCAGTTAAAATATTTTCATCCTGCTTAGAGGCCCCCTTTAAGTTTTGGGAGGCTGCTACAAAGTCAGCCTGAAGCTTTGTCTTCTCCAGGCTGAACAACCCCAGCTCTCAATGTCTCTAAGATCTAAAGGGAGGCTGCCAAGAGGAGGGAGCCAGGCTCTTCCTGCTGGTGCCAAACAGTAGGGTAAGAGGCAATGGGCAGAAAATGATGCACAGGAAACTCAGTTTGAATATGGGAAGAACTTCTTTCCTGTGTGGGTGACCATGCATTTAAAACAGGTAAAGTGAGAAAATCTTCAAAACTGGTGAGGAAACATGACAACTGTGGTTTTAGCTTGAAGCTTTGCAGGTTATTGGGCTCACTCAGAGTCTTCCAAAAATTCCCAGAATTCCCCGGAATTTCTAACCTCAGAACTTTGGAAGTTCATATCTAAAATCAGAAATCAGAGGATTCACTAAGCCAATACTTTAATTCCTACCATAACAAAGTGTCACAAGGTTTTTATTCACAACAATGAGGTTCATAATTTTAAAAGACTTCACCATCTTTATTGTAACAACTCAAAGAAAATGTCCAAATATTCCGTTTCTCGTTTCTTACAGATTTTTTGCCACCCATATGTTTGTATATTGTGCCAATTGTAACATGTCTTTTTATATAATCTGTACATACAAGAGGCTTTTGTCTCTACACAGACTTTTTCTTGAGGTGTGACATTAAATTAGTAGTGTTTCTCCACCTGAAAAAGACTTAAGTGCCTCATCTTGGCTTAGGATTTATATGAGATTTTAAAAAGACACTGCAATACAGATGAAATCTATAAATCAAAGTGTTGAAAATGTAGAGTGTAATTGTATGGATTTCTCTGAGATCCAGAGAAACCTGCCAGAGATAGGCAGAAGGATGGAAGTGTAGAACTAAAGAAACCACTGCAGTATAGGAATTGCCTAAGCCTATGAAAAGATTCCATTCACTGAGAATTTTTTGCTCTGCTTTTAAGGTATTTCTTTAATAACGTCTTGCAGAGTGGTCTAAGTAAATTAATTAAAACTGAAACATGGCAATCCACAGGAAAGATCAAAAGTCCATCTGCCAGAGAGATCACCCACATTCAGGAAGATGTTTGGAGCATAAGGAGTCAATATCCTAAACCACTAAGCTTTTATGGATAACCTTCTCTTACCTGACTACTGAGATTGAATTAGTGATGATGTTTTTTCCCACCAAAATAAATAGCTTTTTTAAATTCAAACAAACAAATTCAGATGAGTTCAGAAGAAACCTGATTTAGTTAATTACTGGCCACTGCCAAATCCTTCTTTTTCCAAGCAAATTTATGGGAAATATTCTGAGAGTCTAAGTACAGATATCCTAGACTTGTCAAAACCTGGATTTGGATCAAAACACAGGACAGAAGAAACCTTCTCTCAGTGTTGGATGTTCTCCTGACATTGATAAAGAGCTCACAAACCTTTTTGAATCAGTCATTCCTGAGGCAGTAATAACATGTCTGAGAGATGGAGAAATTCCTGGTCTTGTTTGCAGAGATTTTTAGTCATTCTGAGATACTGTACCTCCCTTACCTCTGGAGCTTCATAAAGATCAGCTTTCTGTATGATCCTTTTAAACAACCACAAACACAGAATGTGCTGATTTGGCAATGAATACACTGAGTGTGAATTTGCATGCCTCTTTCTGTCTTCTATAACACAGAATAATTCTAGAACACCTCCAGTATAGCCCAGTACTTTGCCAAGAAATATAGGAGAAAGCAGATCAACTGGGTACAACAGAAGCTACAAAAGACAGACTATGCTGATTGTCAGAAGGAAGATCTCAGAGTTTATTTCAGTCACAATGGTTTCCCTTTTGATGGAAGAAACTTAATTTTAACACCTTGGTTTCTTGAAGTTTCTTCTTCAGAATACTGGTAGGTATTCTTCTGTTGATCTTTTAGCATGACCTGTCTATGGTGAGTAGACTGCATCCTGTCTGGACAAAAAATGGCAGTTCAATGTTACATTAAAGTTTCCCATTTCCCAGTCATATTTTAGAAATACAGTGTGAAGCTATCAGAATGCATGACTCACAGGACAATGTTTCATTTTGGCAGCTATAGCACATCATGCCTGACCCATGTTCTCCATGCTGGTTCTCCTCAACCTATTGAGAAATCACTGAAATATTAAGTGAAACCCTATCCTTAAGACATTCTTCTATCTATCCTCTTGTGATACCCAGATTACTGGGGATGTGAAGTGACAGAAATTGTTCTCCTTAAAAACAAGGTAATGGGCATTAGCAGAGATAATGCAGAATTTGGAATTTCCTCAGTGAGAGTGTAAGAATGACCATGAAATCTTCCTCAGAGTATATGGTGTTATGAAACTGTGGGACAGCCAGGAGAAACTGTGAGTTTTTAGCATCAGAAAAATTACTATACCCCAGGTGTTACCTGATCTTCATGATATGTCAGGACACCAACCAAAGAAATCTTCTCTAGCCCATAAAGTAACAATTACTTTGAAGTTTTCCAGCCAGTAGAAATTCAAAAATTTTCCAGATTATCTGTTCCAAATGGATAATATTGAAATGGTATATGAATAATGTGATGGTCTTTGAATCCTGAAGAAATATTAGAGAAATTTTGTTTGTTTATTGGGGCATTCACAGGTGAAGTGCAGTAAGCACCACTTCAAAAGACCTAGACCCTTTAAAAAACAAGCCAGTTTTTACAGAGACTGTTGATGTTCCATTCCTTCTCAGGGGAAGAAATTCTGTGAAGCTTGATTTCTGTGGCTAGTTTAAATTGTCCTAGTGTCTGAACAATTTTAATGTGTATTATCTGAGACAACTGTAGGATAATGACAGAATGTGCTGTAGGAAATTTGAAAGCAAGGTACAGATCTCTGATAAGCAATAGCAGTTCAGTGACAAACACAGCAACTTCAATCCCTGACGTCTATTTCTTTCATGGTGTTTATGAAACTATGTGAATAACTTCTGCTTTCATATTTTCAGACCAAGGTCAGGCAATTATAAAGGTTGGTTTTCATAAACAAACATAAAAAAGCACAAAACCAATATGACAGTGGAAAAGAAGAAGGAAGAAGTCCTCATAAATTGTTTCTTCACTTGACTGTTGATTTTGCTAAATACATACATGCTTCTAAATATATATAAGTTCCATGTAAATTGAGTTAGTCCACTGGGAGAAAGAAAGTAACACAGCACAGACCACCTCCTCATGTTTCATTGGACTAACTTATTAAATTTTCAGAGATTCACTAAACTTAATGTCAAACTTTTTGTAATCACAATAGGGATAAAATTAAGTTTCTGAAGTGGTACACTTCAGATTTCACTTAAGATTTGCTGCAGTCACTTATTTCTCAACATGTTGCTGATTACAGTCCTCTGATTCTGAGAGGGCTTTTGGTCTTGGATGGCCTATGAACTCTGTTTCCACAGGGATTTGCTGCAGTCAAAACCAAAAATACACTTTTCAAAACAGTGATAAACAGCATGATTTTTGAAGTTGTTGGTTTTTTTCTAGTCTCCAGTATATGCAAAGAATGAGGATTTTTTAAGCTTTGAATGTTTATTATACATATACATGACTAAGGTATATATATTAAACCAAATCCCTGTAAAATCTAAGCCTTCTGCATGAGGTTAAGAGCTAGTTGCAAAAGGATTAATGTTTATAAAGCAGGTATTTCCAATTTCAAAAGCTAAAGAGAATTTAAAATGTTGACATTGAGTTACATCTATAAACATATCCTCTAAAAAAAAAGAAAAAATACTCATGATAACTGTGAAGTTAGAGGGGCAAAAAAGCCTTTTATTTCAAGTAATTATTGAACCATTTTCAGTATACATAGTTAGACATGGGGATTATGCAGCATATACCATAAATTGTTGATAGGAACAGAATTTGGAAGTAATGCATTTTGGATTTTCACAGCACTTGAATAGCTTGAGAAGATTAAATGTTTTTTTATAAGTAAACTCTGTCTATTTACATATATAATAGCTTTTTTCATTACTAAGCATCTATACAAAGGAGCAACCCAGGAAGGAAATATTTAACTTAATTTCCATTTTGCTTTTTGCATGGCTTTTCAGAAAAACACATTGGAAAAAAACAGTTTAGGAATTTTGTTACATTTTTCCCCAAAATTCAGGAGTATGAGAAGTCTTAAAGAAGATAAGAATATGTTGCACTGAAGACAGCATTTGTGTGTCCCTTAGCAGACAGCTTTTGAGTTCCTCATGGAACGGAAACCCCACAACAATCTGTGCCAGTGCCCAGTCACTCTCACCATTTATACTTTAAAAGAATTGAACTTCAAAAAACCTTTTAAAATTCCTAAGCACCCACTTCTGATCACTACCCAAATCAGTGGGCTAGAAGCACCTTTGGTCTAACAATTGATATGTTTTCTTATGGTTCACTGCAGAGGCTTTCTTTGCAGCATAAAGAGAAGGCAAGTTGTTCATCAAGGCAAGAGATCTCCTCTACAGAATCTTTGATTAAAACACTCCAGAACAGTAGAACTCATCCTCCATTTCTCATCCATCAAGCTGTCCCCTAACCTTGAACATCTCAGTGATTTACAATGTTAGTCTTCTCTCTCTTGCATCTGATTTGCAGACCAAATGCTTTGCTGTTTATCTCTAGCTTTTGTTCTTTTCAAGCCATAAGCTTATCAGGAATCATTTTTTAGAGCAGCTTTTTGGAACTAGCAAACACTGTTTGAGGCTGCAATACTCAGATACTGGGGAAAACAAATGGTCTAGATTAATAAACTGCAACTTCCATGCATGGATTGTACATACAGCTACATATATATGGAATACTGAGTTGTGGTATATGTGATAACTATGCAATACAATTTCAGCAGTCAACACTAATAAAAGAGACTAAAGTTTTTTAGCCTCCTGGAATATTTTTTTCACTAACTGTTGTGCTGCCATGAAACTCTCAGATGCAGGAATATAACTTTAGTATAATTTAGAAAACTGGAGTCCTAACCACACAAATGATACTTTTAGTCTATGTATGTGATAGCTTTGGCAGATCTCTTGAGTGACCTATATTTTAGTGCTCAGTAACCAACTTTTCATCCTCAGATGAACTTCAGTAACCAACTTTCATCCTCAGCTACCATGCCTCCCCCTTTTGACAGTAAAAGACTCTTAGAGAACAACTTTTCAGCTTTTGTCTCTGTAAAATCCCACCAAAATTTTGTATTCCCTTATTCTAATCACTACTTAGGGTTTCATTGTAGCCAGATGCAGCACTTTGTGGTGGATAACAGCCCCATTTAAACAATGCTCTTGTAGTACATTGGGTTAATGTGTTTTGATTTGATGCTGCCTAACACTTAGAAACATGAAACCCAATTGAAGTGCAACTATATTGAGTTGGCAGCTTCTCAACTGATTTAATCTGCTTCTTCTGCATATTCCAGGTCTTAGGGCTTTATATGATAGGGTGTGGTGAGTTTTTATTTTTGTTCTTTTGGTTTTTTTTACTTGTTGAAAATAATAGTCACTGGATAATGTAATACAGGTTTAGGTCAATCCAGATTGTGAATGAAGGGCAAAAGAAGAGAAGTTATATTATATTGTTTTGAATACTTCTGCTGGTGACAGGGCTGGTGGGAAGACTACAGTACCTTTCATATTATCAATTTAACCATGGCTGGCTTTACTTATGATCTATTCCCTTAGATCTTGTTTGAGTCAAAGACTCTTTCCTAAGAGTTACTAGGGAGGCACAGGAAGGATCCATTTAATTCTTGAATTTTGCACTATATTTGAAGGTCTGGCGTATTTTGAGTAGACTAGGATATTATTGTTGTTTAAACATAGGGCTCATCAATGTTGTTTATACTCTAATTAGAAGTCCCATGTTAGTAACACTTTATGATTTCTCTGAAATTGTTCACGGTACATCAGACTTCATTATGGGGAAGTTTAAAAAAATCACACTAATGTTTCGAAATGCTAATTCATTGGTATAATGATCATACAGGTACTTATATATTGCAGTACATTATTTTTGTTTTACTTTAGAATTAGTTGTTCTTTCAGTATTTGAAGTCTGATATGGTGTTAGAGTTAAGTAAATAGTAAGTAAACAGAAGTAAGTGGACAATTTTGTCAATTATTTTTAAAGTTGAATTAAGTGCTACTAAGTTTAAACTCTTTTTGTATTTGCTTCTGCAAGTGCTAAAGCAAGTAAACTTGCTGACTGAAATGTTAATGAAAGCAGCAAATATTAAGTAAATATTAGAGAAGCTGGCAAGAAGTAAATTCTGATTGTAAAACTCAAATAACCTTCACAGAAACATGACCCTCAGAACCTCCTGTCAAAGGAAATGGAAAATGTTTGTGATCGTTCCTCCATGCACTTTGACTTGCATTTTAAATATCATCCATGGGTATTTGTAAAAAATCTCAAACAATACAAGGCACACACAACATCAACAAATTGTAAATAAATAAGCCAGCACAGTCATAGCTACATTAAAAGATGCAATTGTGTACCTCTTGCCTTGTTAATTCTCAATCTTCCTTTAAACTGTATTTGCCTGACGTTCTTTTTTTCTCCTTTGTGGCATAATTTGTGGTTTAATCATATGATAGTGAATCTCTCTGGGAGCTTGTGTGGAGGACATGGAGTCTTGCTCACTGTTGGTATTGGATTTATCTGCATATTTCTCTGATGAGATCTCACTGATCTTGCCCATGTGACTCTCATGAGGTTCAACAAGGCCATGTGCAAGGTGCTGCACCTGGGTCAGCACCTGGTATCACCCCTGGTACCAGCCCAGGCTGGGATGCACAGATCACAGCAGCCCTGCCCAGAAGGACCTGGGGGTGCTGCTGGTGAGAGGCTGGACATGACCCAGCCATGGCACTGCCAGCCCAGAGAGCCAAACGTGTCCTGGGCTGCAGCCAAAGCCCCGTGGGCAGCAGGGCAGGGAGGGGATTCTGCCCCTCTGCTCTGCTCTGCTCAGACCCCACCTGCAGGGCTGCATCAGCTCTGGGGTCCAGCACAGAAGGACAGGGACCTGCTGGAGTGAGCCCAGAGGAGTTCACAGAGATGCTCAGAGGGATTAGAGCCTTTGCTAAGAGGAAATTGTGTTTGTTTAGCCTGGAGAAGAGAAGGCTTTGGTAGGAACTAATTGAAGCCCTTCAATACCTGAAGGGAGCCTACAGGAAAGATGATGAGAAACTTTTCACAAGAGTAAGAAGTGGCAGTGCAAGGAAGGGTGGATTCCATCTGAGAGAAGATTTACACTAAGTATTGTTAAATAACTCCTGTGGAAGTGGTGAGGCAGTGGTTACACAGAGAAGCTGCAGATGCCCCATCCCTGCAGCATGCGAGGCCAGGCTGGACGGGGCTCTGAGAATCCTGGTCTAGCAAGGAGTGTCCCTGTCCATGGCAGGGGGGATGGAACTGATGATCTTTAATGCCCCTTCCACCCCAAGCTGTTCTATGATTCTGTGATCCTGCACCATGGCAGGTAAGACCAGATTTCATCTTGAGGTTGCTTCCAGACCAGTTTTTCTGGGATGACAAACTGCTTCTCCAGAACACAGCTCAGCAGTGTTATCTTTGAGTAAGATCTTTATTTGCATATAGTAACTATTTATTCATTCAGCAAATAAATAGCATTCATAAATTGGATAAACTCATATAAACTCATAAACTCAAATATTGGATCTTTTAGTTGCAAAAGATCTGATTTATTGCAAAAAAGAGGCAAGTTTTTTATTGTTAGTTCATCAAGAATGGCTTTGCCTTTGGTCTTCTGCAGACAGTGTCCAATTTGTACAACCTTTATTGAGAAGAAAATGATGCCCTGAATGAAATGAAATGAAATGAAATGATGAAATGAAATGTTGTAGTGTTTCTGGGTGTACCACAACTGTATCAAAGAAAGTACCAGTGACTCTGGAATGGGAAAGAACATGATGTTTGCTCAATTCACAATCAGCTCTAGCTGTTCCAGCTGTTACCCAAATGAAAAGACTATGTCCTTGCTTGCCTCTGTATTTGAACTCAAAATACTTTGCATGTTGTTGCCCATAGTGAAATTAATGAAAGGTCATGTTTTATTTTTTGTTAGTGTGAGCAATTGATGCTGTGTTGGTGTCTTTCCAGTGTCCAGCCTTGCAATGAGCATGCTCATGAGATTAATTCTAGAGCTAGCTCTGTGTCTAAGCATGTAAGCCAAGGTCTTTAAAATGTTTAATGGTTTGTTGTTGTCAATATTTTAACATTCAACACTTTCTGAATACTGGTCCTCTTTGCCATGTTTCATAATTTGTATTCAACATATGGTAATTGTTTTTTGAATGCTGTTGTGATTAATAAAGATGTTTTATGACTGGACAAAAAGCCTGTCACTGAATATAGTCGTATCAACAAAAGCAGGTTACATTTAGTGAGAACTGAAGAAAAACACACATTATTTTATGGTCAGGGCTTTCAAAGACTACTTGTCATAGGCTGAGTAGGAATGGATTGATGAACTGGGAAATCTGAGATGGAAATATGCCAGTGTGCTGCTAATCCAGTTTGCAAATATGGTCCATACTTCTAATTTTTATAGCATTATTATTATCCAGTCTTCTGATTATATATTGACATTATTTTAAGGTGTATTAGGCTGTTTATAAACTTATGTTAATCAAAACTCTTTAGAAGAAGTTTGAGTTGGGCAAGGGTAGTGAAGTAATTTCTGATTTTCAAGAGCATAAAGTCTCACTGCTTACTCTACAACCATCCTTTGGATGGCATCTGGCAGACCACAGTGCTACATGTAGGTCTAGACTCTATTTCCACAGGAATGTTTCTTGTGCTTTGGGACCCAAATTCTTCACGTCAACAGAGCACATTAGACTAGCAGAGTTTAAAAGATAATCAAGTGTAAAAGTGCCTTGATATGAAACATACCATATAAAAGATAGGTATTGGTCATAAAAAGGTCATAATGTCAAAGCTGAGTATATCAATATGTATTAATATTTTACTCAGTGTCATCTCAGATATCTGTCAATTGCTTTTGCTGATCATATAAGTTGTTCATCTCATCCATGAAATGTTCAAACCTTTTGCATAAGCTTAATAAAATATAAACAGCTATAATGCTTGTAATTAGAGTCCTGTTACCCAAAATGTGACTGTCTGCTAATGAATGCAGCATTTTGACCTAATTAGCTGGCAACACAACAACACTTTGAGTACAGTTAGACAAAATAAATACACCATATGCCTTGGTTACCACTGAATTTTAGGCTGTGTGTGTAATCCTGTGCAGGTAGTATCAGTATATTTTAATATAGCTTGTGCCTGGTTACATGTAAACTTCCTGGCTTATGGTAAAATTAGATTTACATTCTATCCTGTGTTTTTTTTAATAGAATAACAAGTAGTCTGTTATACAGACTTAAATACATTTAACTTAAGAGTATTTTCTATTTATATCTGTAGCTGACTGCTCATTCTTTCTTAGACCTCTTATTCGACATCCTCAAACTACAGCTTTGCTATAAGGAATTTACTAAATTATTTTTATTTTAATAGATTTTTCCTATAACAGTGCAAACAATGTTGTAATCCCATTCAGCAATTAATCTTTTAGTGTGGCATTAATTTTGATTTTAAAAGTACCTATGAAAAATATCCTGTATATATTAAAACTGAATAGAATTGGGCAAGAAGTATGTTCATTATGCCAGCTAAAGTTAAAACTGGGAGCTGGGTTCATTAATCTTTTGGGAAGTGTACATGATCTTAAAAATATAGAAAAAATAAGAAAGTGCCATGGTCTACATTTAACTCTAATTTTTTTCCTGGAAGTTTTTTGATCTTTTTTGTTAGTCTTGCCTTTTTGGAAGGCAGAGCAGTTTTCAAAATTCCATAAAAAGAAATATCGAATCTGCCAACATTAAAAAGGGTAAGACTGAATTCCCAGTGGATATGTGTTTACTGTGACAACCCTAAATGTCCTGAAGTGAGAACAGAGTCCTTTCATAACCCAGCACAGTGCTGTAGCAGTGGTCACTTGTGATGAAGAAATGCAATAGTTACATTTGAGGCTAGTGGAGCTTTTTGGGGTGCTGCAAAACAAGCAGAATTAAATCTTCTCTCTTATACAGACCACACACTGTGGTACCTGGATGTGTCAGTCCTTATGGTACCTCCATTTCTTAATGCACTCACATAGGAGGGTTCTGTTTTCTCCATTTTGGAAACACAGAGCAGGTTTGCACTTATTTGTCAGGTGTCACAGAGAAATTTGTGGACTGGGTAAACTGTATCACACTTCTGCAGCTGGATGACAACCTTCAATTCTGTCATCAGGCCTCTTGCAGCCCACCCACCCAACTCCAGCTGCCCCTTCTCCGTGTGCAGAAATGCTGCTCCAAGGGATGTCACACCACTCTAGGGGGTTTAGATTCTCTGACTGGAGAGTGCCCTATCCACAAACCTGCAAAGGTCAGTTTAAGGACTGCTAACATTACTATCTTAGTGGAACAAAGTGTCCCTTAGATATCAAAATGGCCATTTGACAAGCAATAAGCAGCAGAGAGACAGCTGCCACTGAGGCTTGGGAAACACAGCATCAAAAGGCATCTAGAAACATCAGGGCTTAATACAGTTTGCACACAGGAGATCCCAGTGACAGCTCTTCATGAAACAGGATGTACTAGAAGCTCAGCTGTGCTTTTTTTCTAATTTTTTTTCAAGATACAATAGTCATAAACATAGTAGTCCAGAAAACATGCTTGAGGCTTTTACTTACGAAAAAATATTTCATGTCTGTTTTCAAGTCTTGCCCTTTGGGTCTTGTGCTTTGAATTCAGCTTTACTTTGTAAAGTGCAGAAAAGTTGGAACAAAAGTCAGATTTTTAATAGGAGCAACTCTTTTAAATATGCTTATTCATTTTGATTACATGTGTTTCTGTCTGTTAAGCTTTTGAATTCTGTAGCTCTTTGAAAGCCATTAGTGATCATTTTTTCTGTTTTTGTTTCTCCTCTCCAGTTTCTAAATAGGGTATGTTTAGGGGAAAAAAAAAGATCACTTGCACAAGACAAACAGTTGGGTTATTTTCATCATTACTGAGCTAATATTGTACTTGCAATTGTATCATTCCCACTACTTTACAATGCCCTACTAATTACTCTTAACATACAGCTTTTATATTTTGTGTTGATATATTATTTTTTTCACAACTCTGTAGTTTTCTGCCAGTACTGCCAGCTGCTCCTTTAAACTTTTTACCATGAAAAGAGCCCATATTTTCTGTGAAATGTCAAGAAATGCAGTTAACCTTGTTTTGACCTTTTTCTCTGCTTTAAGTATACTGCTTTGGATTCTGTGTACAAAGAAGGGTTGTCTTCTATGTTGTACACACAAATTTAAAGTAATGAAAATAAACCTTAACACAAAGAAGGCATATGTCAGGTTATGCAGTAATATACATGTGTGTGTGTACAATAAGCAATATAAGTAAATATGTATATGTATGTATTTCTATGTACTTATAGATAAATATGTATGTGTGCATGTGTATTTAATATAATAAATGTAAGTGTGATATATCAAATCAGGTATATCAAATACATGAAACTTGCAAATACATTAATAATGTATATTGCTAAAGGTAAGCCTACTTTGGAAATTTCTCCAGAAATGCTCTGTGTCTGTTACAGTGCAAACCCTTTTTTCCTCAAACACGTCCTAAACCTAAAAAAGTAGATAATGAGTGAGTGTTACAAAAGATAAGGGTATTGACAGTGAACAGTAGGTCAGCTGAAACCCACTTTGCTGGTAAGAGTGGGAATTAGGAGGCAGGGACCTGGCTGTATTCTCCCTTCTGGGTGGGATGGGTGTAGGGGCTCAGGCCAGGCTTTGCAGTGCAGCTGCCCAGCCATGCAGGAAACTGCTGTGTGAGACAAGGCTGAGAGCAGGAGCAGCCTGTCCCCTTCTGGGAGCTCCTGTTGAGATCCAGCCCTTGCCTTCAGTCTCCACTGTGTCTTCAGTGCCCATGTCTGGCCACATGTCCCTGTGGCTCCAGCCCTGACCTGCCAATCTGCCCTCATCCCAGACCTGCCTAATCTCTGAGGATTTGTCTGTCACTGGGCTGCAGCTGATCTTGTTTACTGCCTTCAGATCTGATCCTGTCACTCACTTGCTGACTCAACTTCGTCTCTTGACCCTGGACTTGCCTCGTGCTCGTGGCTCTGAACTTGTCTGAGGATTGGGATTCATAGCTGAACCTTGTTACTGTCACTGGACCTCATCTTCTTGGGGTGCTATGAGGCTTTTCTCCTTGTCTCTGCTCTTGCCTGCCTTACTGTCATGTCTATCTCCCCTTGCAGAGCAGCCTGCTTCTGCTACTCCCTGACCTTAGTCACAGTAACTCTTTTCAATCCAGACCTAGTCACAGACATAATTTACCTTTGTTTGGATTTGTGGCTGCTCAACTTGATTATCAGATTCCTAGAAGCACTTCAGATTGAACATCCAAACTCAGCTAATCAAGTTTAGCCTAAGTTCTATCCCTTATTTATCTGAAGGACTTGAAAGAATGTTAAGTTTTCAGACAATATTGAACTGGGAGGAGCTGTTAACTCCTTAGAGGGCAGAGAGGCTCTGCAGAGAGATCAGAACAAATTAAAGAGATGGAAAATCACCAGCCATTGTAAAGTTTAACAAGGGCAGGTCCTGGATTCTGCAGCCCTGGATGTATGGACAGACTGAGGAATGAGAGGCTGGAGAGCAGTGCCATGGAAAGGGATCTGGGAGCCCTGGTCTGTGGCAGGCTGAACATGAGCTAGCAGTGCCCTGGCAGCCAGGAGGGCCACCCTGTCCTGGGGACATCAGGGACAGCATCAGCAGGGCAAGGGAGGGCATTGTCCTGCTCTGCTCTGCTCTGGGGCAGCCTCACCTCCAGTGCTGGGGCAGCTCTGGGTGCCACAATAAAGGAGAGCTATAAAATTACGGGGCAGTGTCCAAAGGAGGACCACAAAGATGGTGCAGGGTCTGGAGAGGAAGCTGAGGTCACTTGTTCTGTTCAGACTGGAGAAGAAGAGATTGAGGGGAGACCTCACTGCAATTACAACTTCCTTGTGAAGGAAAGGAGAGGGACAGGTCTGATCTCTTCCCTCTCATGAGCAGTGACAGGACTCAAGGTAACAGCACAGAGCTGAGCCAGAGAAGGTTTGGGCTGGATATCAGGAAAAAGTGTTTCACCCAGAGAGTGGTTTGTGATTGGAACAGGCTACACAGGGAAGTTGCCACAGCACCAAACCTTTCTGAATTCAGGAAGCATTAGGACAATGCTCTCAGGTACCTTGTGTTATTTTGGGGGGGCTGTCCCCTGCAGGGCCAGACATTGGACTCAATGATCCTAATGCATCCCTTCCAACTCAGAATATTTTATAACTCTATGTACATGAACTTTCCGAGAAAATTCATGGCAGTGCATAAATCAGGTAATTAGAGGCAGAAATTATTAGATTTCTACTGATTTTTCAAATGCAAAAGATGGAGGTGAATATAATTTTACCTATCAGCAACTTCATCCCCAGAATTCTCCAGTTTCAGTGATCTGAATTTTCTCAGAATGGTTGACTCTGCTGATTCAGTCTATGAGTTGAATGTGTATTCATTCAACATGTCTGCCAACATACTCAATTTAGTCAGAAGTTCCTCCATCTTAGAGCCAGAGAATTCAAAATAGAGGCATAGAGGTGCTATTTTCAGTGTCCTGGGAAAAAAAAAAGAAAAATAATTTTTATTAATTGTGTTATTTTCTGCTTGCTTCTCCTCTGACATCATCCTATTTCCGGATGTATTACTGGAACAAAACAGCCATTTGGATGATTGTCTCTGTGGGCTTTCTGGAAAAAACGTTTGACTTGGAAGGTTATGAAAATGAAATTAGTAGTGAGTACATCACATGTAGAGAATACATGTGATAATAAGTAGATAGAGCTGTAATAACTAAGGCAGCTGGGAAAATACTTTGTATGGTGTTGCTCCTAGCAACAAAATTCATAATTTGAATGTGTGTTTTCAGAAAAATATCATTAGATGAAGAAAGCTGAATTTTCTCTTCCTGTCATCTCCTTTATGTACTACTATATTTTATGTATGTGAACTCAGCCAAAAATGAAATTAGCTCAATAATTTGTAAGTTGATAAGTAGGAGATATGATCAACTGCAGCTGCACATCTCTGCAAAAACAGTGATTAATCTAAATAAAATCTTTGACTTGTTTATGAAACAACACCACAAGTCAGAAATCTTTCAGGAGAATACTTTCTATGTCGTGCTTTTGATCCAAATATTTACTGTTTCACATTACCATTTTGACATTCTTTTTAAAGTAGAGACCTATGTAAAATTCAAATGCTCCATTACAAGTTCATCAGTTTTGGTTGTAAAAGCAATGATACTCTAGATGTAAAATAAATTTGATTTCAGATGAGCTTTTTATATAAGTTTTCCCATCTTGGAAACAAAACATTCTTGATATCAAATATAATATCAGAGAAGGAAAACTAAATGGAAACCTCCAAAACACAGAAAAATTGTGCAAGGCAAGTGCTGAATAAATCATATTGACTAGAAATAGAATAATTGTAATATACGTGCTGTGAACATGATGATAAAATTAATTATGTAACATTGGAAAATACTTACTGAGCATTTTTAGATTTATTCTGCAAACTATTTTACCGTGTATGATTTCATAATATAGATATGACAAAACTTCATCAAGAGGGGAAGACTGAAAAATAAAAGTCCTTCAGAAATCCCAGCGTGAAGAACCTAGTCATGGTGAGTTGTTGCTCATGTGAATATTTACTTAAACATCTCCCACCCTTCCCTCAAATGAAAAACTGATCACTGGGAGAAACAAGATGTTTCAAATCTTTCTGTCAAAGATGACATGATAACTGTAGGCTTGTGAATGTGGGAGTAGTGCCATGACCACTTCTCTGGGGAAAGGGATAGAAATATATATATATATGTGTGTGTATGTGTGTGTGTATAGATATGCACATGGTTCATAAAATTCTAGGATGCAGGGGAAAATGGTCGGATTTCAGGCTGACATCTCCAGCTGTGGCACCAACCAGAGGATTAAAAAAAGTTTTGGATTCATGTCAGTGATTCAAATAGAATTTTAGATAAAGATTTAGAAGTCTCCTTATTCTTTGAACCAGAAGTAGCTTTATGGATGGACTCTACAGACATTCTTCACTTCATTCTATTTTTGAAATGTTTTATAGAATTACGTTTGAAATGAGACATTCTCTTGGAACAGATTATTTGCACACAACCACAAGTGCTCCTAAGAAGATTTGCAGCTCAGCTCTACTCCTGCCAAAATGCAAACATCTCTGCATCTAAAAGACATAAAAATTTGACACCTGGTCCTAAAGCACAAAGCAGTCCAAGGGTTGGAGATTCGAGGAGAGGAGAGGAGATTTGAGGAGATTTGAGGAGAGGAGAGGAGAGAAGATTCGAGGAGAGGAGAGGAGAGAAGATTCGAGGAGAGGAGATTCGAGGAGAGGAGAGGAGAGCAGATTCGAGGAGATTCGAGGAGAGGAGAGAAGA
>VXBR01001869.1:350135-389768 GCA_013400215.1 Cisticola juncidis | reverse complement strand
GTTTGCCTTCAGGTACAGATTATTCTCCCTAAATGAAAATACTTCCTGAAATGTGGTCCACAAAAGTGACCATTATATACAGACATTTTAAATGTTCAAATACCATCAGGATATGTCTAAGGATAGAAAAGAATCTGGTACAGGTTTTGAAGTGCTTAATACTCAAAGTGCTAAAAAATTAAGGATACTCCTCGAGTTCCTGGGCTGATTAAAAAAGTCCAAGTAAAATCAAATTCTTTTCATTAACTTAATCCAGAATGAGCAATGCCTGTGCAAAGCACACTTGATGTGTTTAATTGTGTTTATTTTCTTCCTCTTCTGACAAAAAACTCTGTTGTAGTCCACAGTGAATCATCCATTTGCACTGCTATGCATTTTATATAGACCTGTTTCATAACTCCTGTTATTATTTTATCTTGGGAACTGAAATTTCTCATGGCTTGATTCTGGTCTCTAATTTGATTATACATACCTTCAAAGAATGGAGCAATATATGTAATGGGAAGAACCCCCAAGCCCCCAAAATCTTCTGTGGAATTTCTGTTAATTATAGGATTTTTTTTTTCTCTGAGAGATTCGTTAGGACAAATACACTTGTTGCACTTCCTCATTTGAAAAAAAAATTCAGAAAGGAGATGGTGAATATGCAATGCTGTTCAAATGTAGGTCCTTAAACTTGTTGTATATCCAAATTCTACCAGAAACTAACATACCAACTGATGTTTCAGCTGTGTGATATGTCCCAGCTCCATACTACAAACAAGGCTCCCAAGTCTCTTCAGATGCTCATAGATGCCCCAGGGAAGTTTAGGTGAAGTTGTGATTTACATAGCTTTTGATTATTCCTTAAATAAATATGCAAGAATCAACACTCTGAGGCACCATATCCATTATTGAGATATCTGCAGGGAGAATATGCATTCACCATTGAACCATCAGATTATAGACATGATTTGTTTACAGATTTTAAATTTTAATATACGTTATTCAGTATATTTCTCATGTAAAGGGTGGTCTTGGCATAATTTCATCTTAACTTCCTGCCATTTATCCAGTCTCAAAGAGTATATCTCAGAGGATGCATGCACAAACACCTAGCTGTGAAAATATGGGATCAATGCATTGTCTCTGGTGCATCCCTGGCTGTTGGGAACATGGAAATGCATTTTACAGA
The DNA here is from genome assembly GCA_013400215.1 of Cisticola juncidis. NCBI lineage: Eukaryota > Metazoa > Chordata > Aves > Passeriformes > Cisticolidae > Cisticola > Cisticola juncidis. The sequence goes on along the minus strand of VXBR01001869.1, from coordinate 388,594 downwards.
TTTTATTTAGAAGGAACATGGCATAGTCTGTATGCCATGTTATAGGTGAAAAAGCCCTTAAAACTGCTTGCATTGATCAGTCATACCACAGAAAAAGCTTTTTATTTGTTTGTTTTTAAAAAACAGATATATTTTTTAAAAACCCAAACAAGTGAAGTTATTCAGAATGAGATAATCATTGTAACATACTAAAAGACAGTCCTAAAAGACAAAGAAATTGCAGCAGAGTTTGCTATTCTGGGTTGTACTCCTATGCACACAGAAGATGTTTTTGCTGCACACATTGAATTGTATTAATAAATTTTTGAATTTATCTGCCTTTTATCAATCGATAACTGAAAATCATGAGATAGTTTATATTCATTTCATCCTCCTTTCACTTTTATGACTTTGAATAACTCACTCTTCTCTGGATTTAGTTCATTCTTTGCTCTTTGATCAATAACTTTTCTTACTAGTACTGGCACACCATCCCCAGTGTTGGGGACACTGCATACCATTATAGACTATTTTGGTATGACATAGTCTCTATCACTCTGTAAACCCTAAAGAATAAGCTTCTCCAAACAATATATGAAATATATGTATAAACAAGCATATGAAAGTATCAGAAATTGCTTTAGGGAGAATGATCAGATGAACCACACGATGTTTGAAAAGAAACAAATTTCAAATTACATACTACATATGACTCAGAACTCTTCTCAAGTTCAATATATGAAGAAAACCAGGATTTATCCTGTTGCAAATTTAGGCCTTGATATAGTAAATATCTACAGCACTGAAGAGAACTATTTTGTATGAGGAGCCTAGGAGTTCAACAAAATATAGTGCTTAGTTAAGATCACTCAGTGGTCCTTTAGAAAATAATGGCCCAAGACTTTTATATTTAAGAGAGAACAGTGTGCGAATTACAAATAAATTACAATACTAATGATGCCAAAAATTCTATGTGCAGTTTTGGTGGTACCTCCCTCCTCTTGAGCTTCTCTGTTATCTCAGGGGTTCTTGTTAGATCTGAGCCTTGATTAATGGCTCTCAGACAATTGAGGCCTCTTGAACTTATCACAAATAAGGATCCTGTCAGTAGCACCAGGACTTTCTTCTGCTTAAGAAAGAAGGGGAAAGAGTGATAATCAGCCACTCCAAATAGCCCTGGAACATTACTTGTCTGAGTCATAGCCCAAGTAGAACTGTATTATTACCACTGCACTTCAGGAAAACTCCAGTAATTACCATCTTGGATTAATGCATCAGGATGAAGACTGATTGTTAACTGAAGTAAAACATTTTGTGACCCCATAAATGGCCCTAAGTGAGGCCCTTCATACCTCTCCTAGGTCACAGCAGGCTGATCAGCATGTTCCCCTTGGTGGAATGTTTTTCAGAGCTTGCAAATGCTCAAGTTTGCAATACTTGCAGGACCACTGCTGACAACAGGGCTGATACCTGCCCCCTCTTCTTGAGGCTCAGTGCTTACACCTTGAGAAATGCAAGGACATTCAGTGTGAACTGAACTTGAGGGCAATTTTCACTGGTATATATTTAAAAGATTGTATGTAAAGGTCTCTCTGTGTGTGTCTGTGTGTCTATGTGTGTGTAGAAATTGATTTGGAGAACCTGTAACAAGTACAGCATCAATGTTGCCACCTTGGATCTCTGTATTTAAGTTGCTCTTGTAATTGTAGTAAATCCTATTGGACTGTTTTGTAAATGTTAAATTAATGAATCATTAGATGCTGTCCAACCATTTAGACATAAACCATTAACCAGGTCTGGGATAAGAATTGACTCAGCCACTCCTAAGTTCTGTCAGGAGTTTAGAAACCAAGGGGGTCCCCTCTGAACCCCATGACCCAAGGTCTCCGTTTCCCTCTTGCATCTTTCCCCTTTTCTATCTCTAGACTCTGTGTAAATTATTCTAAATTAGTTCTAATCCACTTTTCCATTGCGTATTTTATCTCATCATTCATGTAGTCAGAGTGAACCTCACCATCAAGCTTTGTTATGCTTCCTCAAATTTATATTAACTCTGCTTCTGTAACAGCTTTGATAGTGAGCCTTTAGGTGACCTAAACTACTCAGTCATGACAGCAGTGAGATTGTTTCACTCCTGATGTGTGAAGAAAAAAAAATCTTAAATAAACAAGACACCAAAGAACAAGAAAGGAAACAGAGGTTTGAAGAAATTAGCTGTTCAAGGACAGTGCAGCAGATCAGCAGAAGACCCTAAGCTAAGATTTAGGGGACACATATTTAATATTCCTTGTCTAGAAAGTAACTCATTCCTGCAAATCAGAGTTTGAAATTTAGACAGCAAACAAATTTAGACAAAACAAAACAAATGCTGTGGGAATAAGGACCAACAGGATTCAGATATTACTAGTCCTCCTGTTGGCAATGTTCTTGGCTGATCAGGTTGCTCCTGCCTCCATTATGTGAGGATTTATTTGTGATTCCTCACCTTTAATTTTAGAAGAAGTAGAGGATCTTTTGATCAATGGTAGGTAGCCTTAACCTGTCATGGTTTTCTCTTTGTTTCATGAGGACTCAAGAAAACATGGTCTGACAGATGTTTATTACAGGTATGAATTGCTACTGTATGGACTATTTAAAAATTATTTTAATTTACAAAGAAAAATCAGATTTTTCACTTTCATTGCATATTTATATTTGTGTAATATTTTCAAATGGCTGTAGCTAAACATAATAATACACAGTCTTGAGGGTCAAATTCAGACAATATCTCTTGTGTAATTAAAGAAAATGGAATTATTTTTCTTTTATTTGAGAAAACCTGCAGACATTTTTTTCTGTCACCTGAAGTCATAATGAACTTGTTTGGTATGTCTAGGTAGCGTTTTCCTGCTGTTAATTATTTGGAAGAAAGTGGTGTCCCAATGTTTCCCTCAGGTCACTGTGCATGGAGGTGGTCTGAGAGGTTTAAACACTGCATACGACACAATCCTGAAATGATTTTGTGGCTGAGGGAAGCTGTTTACCACAGCAGCTCAGAGGATTCCTGTGGGTCCCTGACCCCTTGCTAAAGATTAACCTCAGATGTTTCTATGTGCTTTACATCTATATTCTATTCATTTCCCAGTGTCCTGTTTAAGTTGAGAAAATTACTTGTAGAATTGAGACAGTGATAAAGGTGGAGCTTGTACAAAAAAACCCCATGTAGTTTTCTGTAAGATCTTGGTTCTATGAAGTTTAACTTTGGTTTCAAGGGAAATGCTATCAATCTTTTCTGGCTGTTATTTTAATATGGTTCTATAGACAGATGTTACTGTATTTATTTCCTGAAAAAGAAATAATAGAGAAACAAAGCTAATAGGTTACAGACAAACATTTAAGGGTCAGGTTAAAATAAATAAAAATCAAAGTGATGGCAAACTATCTATGGTATGTTAACACAGACATTTATTTGCCATATATTTTAAAACCAGTATGAGATAAATAATATTTAAGAATCACAAGGTCTGAATTTTTCAATTTCTGTACAAAAAGGTAGGTTTTGTTGTTCTTCAAACAAGTTGGAAGAACATCTTTGGTTTTGACCATTTGTCCAGTGTGTTTGTGGTCCTATTTTAGGGTCATCCACTAGCAATAAATAATGTGTTATTGGGTCTGTGACGGCTGTGAATGAAAAAGTCTAGATATGTCATGGTCTCTACAGAAAACTGACAGAGCAGTGGATATCATAATCTTAAATGAATGCATATAAAGATAAAATTTTATGTCTGATATGAAAGAATACCCTTGAGAGCGAATTTCATAAAAGTCTAAGCCACCAGACCCAGGAAGAGGAAAAATGGAGGTAGTCTGTATAGAATTCTCAAACTTGAGAGGAATTTTTTAATCTAAATTGCCAGTATGCCAGTGAGGATGCCTTTCTTGGTGGAAGGAATAAGACCTGCTTCCTGCCAAGCTGCAGTGGGGAGGTTTTAGGGGAAGAAATTTCTGCTCTCATACAAATACTCCTCATGGATAGAAAACAGATCAAGGAGACATTATGCAGTTTCACCTCAATGATGTTTCATGGTCCTACAGCAAACCCTGTGAGCTGGCACAGTCAGTCCTGCACATGGGCTGAAGGTTCAGCAGATCATAGCTCAGCCTGAGACAAGTGAGTCAGTCCCTGGCCCAGGTTAAACCCACCACACTCTGACATGTTTTCCTTTGGTTTCTGGAGTTATCCTGGAGGCAGACCCACTCACCAGCCCATTCAGTCCTGGATCCTCACAAGTGATGAAGCTGATGCTAAGAGAGTGACAGGATGAAGAGCAAATGGAAGAACCAATGTCTCTAGCAGCAGCACAATACCACATCAGTTCAACCTGGCTATGAAACTGCACACTTTTTACTTCTGTGGATAAAATGCTTGTTTTAATCTTTTAATCTATCTTCCTTATTGCTCCAAAATACCTGCAAACCTATCTCACAATGTCCTTCTCTCTCTAATGCAGTAGATGAGGGGGAATGTGCCTGCTGCAGTGGTCATTTCTCAGTGGAATCTGAAGGCAAGGTTAACAAATATGAGTTTGCCCATTATGCTTTTATCACAGTGATTTTTTTCTTAACATTTGAATTCTATATAGTCAAAACTTTAATGTGGTGGTGCTTCTTTCTTTCATAGTTGTTATATGTGCTCAAGATCTCACCAGGAGCAGGTTTTTATCCTAATCAGTTTATTTCAGTAAAATACAATAGCATTGGCTTAAGATGCGTTTTTTGTACAGAAGCCTTCCTGTTAAATAGTCAACAGTAAATGGATGGAAATGACATTTTTGTCACCATTCTTATTTGTATAGCACAAATAGCCTTTTCTTTTGTTGCCATATGAAAATTTTGGAATATTTTTTTCTTCTTGTATATTGTATGTGACAAGTTTAGTATATTTACTAAAGTGCTGTTTTGTAACACCAGGAGCAATTTTCTAATGCTAGGATTACTGAAAGGAACAGAAAAGTAATAAGCATTTCTTTTCTGTTTCTCTGCTTGTGTTTCATACTTGACAGCACTCCGTGCATAGTTCATTCAGATTTTCCCCTGGGTAGCAAATCAATAAGTCACTTTCCTTTGCTGTTTGAGCCTTTTGCAAAACAACAGAAGGAAACAAAAATATTTCAAAGCATGTAATATCACAAATATTGACAGGAAGACTCAAAGGCAGATTGACTATCAAAAATTACAGCTCTGTAGAAGACACTCATGAGGCATGTGCAGAGTATGGGACCGGGGCAACAACATCACATGCTCATTACCCTACCTTTCTCCTACAGGTGTATTTTGTGGATTAATATATTTTGGAAAAATTAATCCATATCCCTTATTTGTTAACAAAACTGGTTGAATATTTGCTGGTTTTTAATATGGAGTCCTACCTGTTCTCTCCACTTTCTGTCACATCTTCTTTTTGGCAGTACCACTGTGTTTGTCACATTACACAATTTGCCAATGCAACTGCAGCTAAATGTACACAATCATAAAGGAGAAACTACCTTCATGTTCTTTGTTCTGTGGGGTTATTAACATCTAGTGTGACAAAGTTATGATGTAGTTTTCAGTCTTTGATGCCACTATATTAAATGTAAGTTGATTGGGGTAATAAACATATTAACTTCCTACTGTCCAAAAAAAGAGCCTCACAAGTCATCTATTTTACCCCTTAAAACAATCGATCACCTATAAACATGTTTTTCTGATGTTTTCTTAAGAACCGTGTGGGATGTGGGTCCACTACAACTTCAGGCAGTCTGTTCTAATGTTTCACTCTTCTTGCAGTCAGGAATTTTTCCACTCAGGAGAGTGGATATTGCTTGTGGGACTTCCTGCTCCAGCACTGATGTTCGCTCTCAGCCTTTGTGTGTGGAGCAGCCTCGCACTGTTGCTGCAAAGTGCTCACGGCTCTCACTCCGGGAGGAGAGCACAGAGGAGGGATGCAGTGATCTCTGGATGATCACCGGGCCTGTTGCAACCTGTTCTGAAACAAGCAGAATGCGCTCACCCCTGCCCTCACCCCTCATAAAACACTGTCTTCTGTAACAAAGTGAACACACAAGCGTCACTATTTTAATTTTTCTCTTCTAGCGGGGGAATAAAAAAAATAAATTAAAAAAAAGGGCCCTGTTTACACGAAGGCTTCCCAGCCGTGTCGGCCAGGGGGGCGGCAGCGGGGGGGCGTTTCTGTGCCTCCCCTNGGCTGCCGCCACTGCTCGAGAGCAACTTTTCATTTTGGGTTTGGTGTTTTTATTTTATTTTATTTTATTTATTTATTTATTTAATTGCATGCTCGACTTCAACTTCTTCGCGGGACTCAGAGGGCTCTTTCTCGTCGGGGAAGGGGCAGAGCTCTCTCCGGGGCAGGTCGGGCTCCAGACGGGCTCCAGATGAGCCCTCCCGTTCCCGCGGTGAGCGTGAGCAGCCTGTGCTCGGCTGCTGCTCGCTCCAGCTCAGCCCAGAGCTCGGTCTGTGCACGGGGAGAGAGCAGGTTACAGCAGATCCGAGCGTCTAATCTTCGCCTCAGAATCTGGTTTATTAAAGCTGAAACTTTTGCACGCTAGGGGAGCAGAAAGCAGGGGTGTCGAGGTTCGCGGGCTCCAGATGTTTGAGGAAAACAAGTTTGCAGGTGTCCTAGCAGTAGGGATGGCGAGGAAAACCGAAGGTTCAGAAAGGCTGTAAATTCCAGTTCCTCAGGGAACAGACACTTTCTAAGATCTGATAAAGAGGGAGCAAACAGCGTTTCAGACCTTGCAACAGAAAAGGAAGTGGGGGGGATAAAACAAAGGGAATAACCATTTTAAGTGGTTTTGAAGACACTGTTGCTTTTCTCACTATAGATTCCCTCCCAGAATTGTCACCCACATCGACTATGTTGAGAGAATAGTTTGGCATTCGTGATCCGTAAGGGACAGGGAGGGATTTCCCTCTCTGCAGCTTCAGGAGAGGAGTTCTCTAAAACATACTAAGCCCTGCTTTGCAAGGGGCTTTGGGAATTCACGTCCCGAGACGATTCCGACATATGTGGGGAGGAGGGAACAGAGAAGTCACAGTGATGAAAAGTATAGTCCAAAATCCTAAGGTTAGGAAGAGCCACGGGATGGTGAGGCTTTTTGAGGCAACACCCATCCAATTTAAAGAGGATTGCAGGGCAGAAGAGCCTGAGGAATTCAAAGAGGTGTAGGAACTGGTCTGGCAGTCCTGAGTGGGGGCAGGACACCCCAAGGACCGGGGGGGTGGGTGAGGTGGGGGTAATTGAACGTGTAGGTCACTGTTAGCCTCAGGAGTCTAATCCTGCACAACACCGTGGGTGCAGCGTGAGTAGGAGGCGAGGGTGGGAGCTGAGTCATCCCGGCTGGGGTGGCACATCTGTACGGAAAGGAGGGGGCTGAGGAGAGAAGGGAACGACGAGGAAGAAGCGTATAAAGATAGGTGGGGAGGAGGGAGACTGTCTCAGAGAAAGATGCTGAGATCACCCGGGCTCCTCTGTGATTGATAGCATCCTGCTCTCCTTTCCGTGAAGGGTTAGGACGCTGCTGAGTGTATCTCTGGTGGAGGGGGGGATGGATTGCAGAGGTTAGTACAACACAAGGGAAACCTACTCAGACAAACACACTTGGTACTGCTGGTACTTGGGCTGCATTGCACTGCAGTGCAGGGAGCTAACAGGAACTTCTGCCTTAGGAGAGAGAGAGAGAGAGAGCTGCTGAATTCGTCTGTAAAGGTGGCACAAACTACGCCAAAAATTACTGCTTCTCAAGGGAACTGCAGATAGAGCTGGAAGTAGAGCTGGAAGAAGGTATTGGAAGGATTTTCCCCATGAATTCACAATAAGCCACAAAGGGTTTCAGGGAAAGAAAAAAACCAAAACAACATACAAACCATATGAAGGTCTCTGATTGGATTAATTGTAAATAGTATACTTCTATTGGAAGTTTTCCTCACAGTTCTTCAAGTGAAAGGGTCCTGTTTCAACTGTGTCATATGCCCTACCATATAGAAGTTTTACATTTTTTTTTTTCCTGGATTGTGTTCCCCATGGAAATGAAAGCAACAATTTCACAATCTTGTAAAATGTTCATAGTTTTCCCTGTAACTAACCATTTATTCATTGTTTTCCTGGAGAACAATGCAGCATGGTAAATCAGACCCCATTCCTTCCCTCTCACCTAGGCTTTTTCTGTAATATCCCTGAATGACAGTTTATTCTTGTAGTATTTTGGGTTTTTTAAAAAATCTGTCTTCTTAAGAAGTGTCGCTTTTGTGTATTCCAAAGAAATGAAGAATTTGATAAAATAGTCACAGTAAGTTCCAAGCAGACTTTTACTTCTATTTGGAGAAAGCTTTGCATAGGCCAAATACACAGAAAAAGACAGTCAGTCAATTAAAATTATTGATTCATGTCAAACCTCCAAACATCTTGAAATCATCCTTGATGAAAAAGAATAAACAATTATTTGTTTCTAAACCTGTATTCCTATGGTGTTTCAATAAAAATGACCCTGACTATCAACGGCACTGGCACAGAGTTTCTCTGATGGCAAATTGATGTTAAATTACGCGTCATTGCTTTTGGCAAAACTGGATTTAAATTTGACCAAATGAAATCAAACCAAATATTTTCTGATTATATATCTGAGAAATCTAATTTCTTTCAATAATAATAAAGGATGTTGGTTTTTTTCTCAGTTCTGAGCAACATGTAAGAAAATTTTTTGCAAAAAAGGAAAATGGTATGAAAAACATTATGTTTACAAAACATGGTGTTACCTCAGGTGGCAGTGTGAAATCTGTAATTGAATATATATGTACCTGGGTATATAAGCTTGTGTAAGGTACTTGTACGAGTGGCAGATTTCAAATTAGCATTTTGAAATGTGTGTTCCAAAACTGACAATAGTTTTTCCACAGTGGTCCTGATTATTCTGTTAAATCAGTGTGAATTAAATTGTAGGTTTCAGTGCAAATTAGAATGAATCCAGCTATATAATTACCTAGGGTTTTGGTTATTCGTGTTTTTTCTTTTTCTTTTTCTTTTTCTTTTTCTTTTTCTTTTTCTTTTTCTTTTTCTTTTTCTTTTTCTTTTTCTTTTTCTTTTTCTTTTTCTTTTTCTTTTTCTTTTTCTTTTTCTTTTTCTTTTTCTTTTTCTTTTTCTTTTTCTTTTTCTTTTTCTTTTTCTTTTTCTTTTTCTTTTTCTTTTTCTTTTTCTTTTTCTTTTTCTTTTTCTTTTTCTTTTTCTTTTCTCTATCTCTTTGTTAGCTTGTTGGGGGTTCTTTTTCCTGCATGAAAGTAGTATAAATAAAAATATTTCACATTTTCAATATTATAAGAGTTGTTTTAGCACTGTAGGCAGATCACTTGGGCTGTATATTGCTGTGAATCTTTGCAACCCATACGCACCACAGGATGCATATCAATGCATGTTTAAACAAAAGCTCATCAATTAGATTAAATATGTTTGCAAACCTGTGATAGGGAACTCACAGCTGCTGCCACTGCTTTCATATGATATAGTGCATAACATTTTCCTATTAAAACAGAATGGAGTCCTTTGCAAAATTACTCAGAGGACTACATTTGCAGTTTGTCTTCTTTTAAGTGTTTGTAAGCAATATAATGCACAAAACGTTGAAAGTGTGCTCCAAGTATTGAAATTGCAAAGAAAAAAGTAGGTAAATTTTTCCTTTAACTTAACAAACTGCTTCAGTTTTAAATTAAATGTAATCTATTCTTTAGTATCTATGTTGCAAAACACAGTGGGCCTCTTTTTCCATAAGGCAGGGGTGGATAACACCTTTAATTCATCTTTGATTTTGTACATTGCTACTCAGTTCATCCAGAGATATTATAAACATACAGAGTACATATTCCTATGTAAATACATATGAAATACATATGTTATAAGTCAGTGCTCTATTAGCCAGGCTTGTTTTTAAATTACCATTTTTAGGTCAGCAAGAGATAAATAAGTGGGCATGAAATATAATCAAATGTAAATTTCTTTCATGTGATTATTATTTGCCCTCTTGTCAAAAATAAAAACAACCACAATGAGTAAAGCAACACCGAGCACATTCCTTCCTTCTCTGTGGTTCCAACTCTCATTTTCTCACCCAGAGAGGTTAATAAAAGTTTAAATGTTGCATACACAAGGAATAAAATTGCTTAAGGATGTAATACAGTGCAATTCACTGTAATACTATTAAGATATCGTTAACATCCTTCGATTTTTAAGGCTGAATTCTTACCTCTGTCTGTATTTCTGCTGACTGCCTGCTGACAGTAATGACTTGCTATGCATTAACAAAACATCAGAGACTTTCATGGTTAGGTGATCCAAATATTTAATTGAACTAAAGATGCACCATATTAAAAATAGGAATGACACCTACCACATAATTTATCTGCTTCAGCACACAAGGCATATAGCTTTATATTGATCTGGGACTCATAAAAAACATGGTGCTGCTGCAGCTCCATGTTTCTGTGCCAGCCGCAATATTTTTTTTTTAAGATAAAGCAGCATCCCTGTAGCTGGCTCTTTCTTTCACTGCAGGTTATTTCCTGCAGTGGTCATGGCTGCATGGGCCTAGTCAGATGCTTTGTTCTAGAGTGGAAGTCTGTGTCTCACTGGCACATCTTGATTTTTGATGGAAAATCCACGTTATAATGCGTATAGCTGGTAGCAGCATTAAAGCATCCTGCAGCATTTTTCCCCTTTAATGATCATATGAGGGTTTGTGTAGGAAACAGCTTCATGGAATTCATTATGGAAAATAATTAATAATCACTATTTCACCATTTAACCATGGTAACTGTGGAATGGAGAGATTACTTTATTCACAGCACTTCACAGGGCCTCTGTACCTTTAACTGACACCATTTCCATTCTGTATGGAGCTGTGGGATAAACTTTGCTTTCTGTAAGCATAGCAGTGCTTATCCCTAGAAGATGTCTTTGCAAAATGTATTCTACCACCCTCACCTCCCTTAACTGTAGAGGGTTTTGCTTTTATCTGGCAATCCCAGCTGTTGCTGCAGCCTTACAAAACACTGCTCCCTGTCCTGTTCCTAGGACTGAGAAATTATTGACTTCTGGGACCAGAACTATCCTTCAGCAGTGTGTCCTGGTGGCCAAGAAAGCCAATGATAGCCTGTGGGACATTAGGAAGAGAACTGACAGCAGGTGGAAGGAGGTGATCTTGTCCCTCTACTCAGCCCTGGTGAGGCCTCACCTGGAGTGCTGTGTCCAGTTCTGGGCTCCTCAGGACAAGAGAGACACAGAGCTCAGTTCAGTGTAGGGTGACAAAAGTTGACGAGGGGACAGGAGCATTTCTCTTGTGAAGAAAGGCTGAGTGAGTTAGGCCTGTCCAGTCTTGAGAAGAGACAAGTGAGAGAGAACTCCTTGATGTATGGAAGTATTTGAAGGGAGGGCAACAAGAGGATGGACCAGGTTCTTCCTAGTGGTGCCAAGCAATAGGACAAGAGGCAACAGGCAGAAAGTGATGCACAAGAAGCTCCACCTGAAGATGAAGAAGAACTTCTTTACTGTGCAGGTGACCGTGCACTGGAACAGATTGACCAGAGAAGGTGTGGAGATGTTCCAGAACCATCCGGATGCAATCCTGTGCCATGAGTTCTGGGTTGGCCCAGCTTGTGTAGGGAGGTTGGACAAGATGACCCACTGTGGTCCCTCCCAATCTGATCCATTCCTGTGATTCTGTGATTTCATTCTATGTAAGCATATGTATGCCTGATATATTAACTACATATGTAAAATAATAGAGTTAAACATAGCTTTACCTGTATAATTATTTTTTAACAGCTAGTCTGCTTGGTGTGTTTCATGTTTTCCATTCAGGGTCATTTAATTTTAATATTTACCTGGAATGCAGTAGGTGAAGGTACCAAATGTGACCATTTGGTGTTGTGTTCTCCTGTTTTTTGTATCAGCATATGGTTGTGCAGTTGCTGTTGGCTTTTTTCTTTTGGGAAATATTCTTGGTGTCTAGACACCACTTCTTGTGAGCAGAACTCCCAGACTCTCTTCATCACTAGCTGGTGGACAGTCTACCACTGACACTGCATTCACTTATCCTTTTAACTCTTTCTCAGCCTATGAGCAGTGCCATACTTTCAAACAATTCAGCTGTTACTTCCTTCATTAAATAAATCGAATTTTGTAAACAGAGAGATTATCAGAAGAAAATGTCCTTAGTGATATAAGACATACAACTAACAAATTTCTTACTGTGCCTGCAAATTTTTTAAGGGTGATCCGTCAAGCGGGAAAAAAGCAGAAAGGAGTACTAAGGCTTTTGGGAGTCTCTGCTCTGCAGATGTAATCTGCTCTTTCCCTTGGTATGCCACCTCATCACTGGCTGCAGTATACTGCAGACATTAGAAGATGTCTAAAATAGCTAGTTTCTGTGGCAGTTTAATACACCAATACAACACTCTGAATGAACTACAGGCATACCTGAGATTATCCTACAGTGCAGATCACAATGCAGATGGATTGTCCTCCTTCACAGCTAATTAATTTAAAACTTACAGGAAGGTTTCTGCAAAGCACTACTGCAGTGCAAAAGTGTCATTGAATAATTTGCTCCTTGAAACTATTTAATCCAGTCCAATTCTAAAAGCAGGGACAATTTTATAGTTAGATTGGGTTGCTCAGGACCTTTCAAAACCAAAGTTTGAATATCTCCAGGGATGGGGACCTCAGAGCTTCTTTATATAACCATTCCCATGCTTCACTGGGTCATTATGAGGACTTTCCTCCTTATAATAATGTACAGGTAAGAAGGGCAAAATTGGACATACTAATCTAGCCATACCTTGACAATCAGAGGGTAATGCTGCCTCAGGTAAAACTCTTGCTAATGCCTTCCAGAGTGTGGTTATCCTTCATTTCCACAGGGTACACCATGCTGTTTAGCAGTGTCAGTCAAAATCAGATCTCTCTGCCCAAAGACTGGTGTTGGTACAGAGGATCTGATTTTTCTTGGACGAGAACATCTCTCATTATCTCCTAGAAAGTATTTACTGTGTGTGATTTTTCAAGTGTGGTATTCCATGGAAAATATGGCTACCTACAAAGGGCATGGAGATGTGTGTCCCATGGAGATATCAAGAATTATGCAATGGTTCTAGTGCCAGTTAATATCCTCAACATGTGGCTTCTCCTCAGCTGTGAGAGCAGGGACACCTCTTGCATGTCCACATATAAGGACTAGTTTAGATCCCAGTAAATCTCACTGCAACTCAAATGTGGTTAATGCAATTGCATTCCATGGGAATTTGGCTTAGAAATTGTCAATATAAAGGTCTGTTGGAGAGAAAGGGCTGTATAGTAATTGATCTTTTTTTCTCTCTGATTATTTTCCCTCTGATATTAAATAGTCCTAGCTACATTGATCAATAAATAAGCACTTGACTAGAAAATGTGTAATTTTCTAATATTCTAATATTAATATTCTAATAAACTTTTCAATTTTCTGAACTTTGTATTTAGATAGAACATATATGGTCAGACTTGGCAGATGTTTTCATGTTTATTAGTGTAGAAAATCCGTGTGGGTGCATTTGTCAGTACCACAAATAAATGAAATCACATCCATTTTGTGGGTGTATAACTACCTTATAAAGCCTTATAAAGATTATAAAGTCATATCTTCACCTTTAAAGAGAAAAAATGTATTTTCTGTATGTACAATTTAATCCTTTCATAGACACTACATTTGCCTGCTGAAGACATGATCCCTGTGGGCAACAGCAAGTATACCCTTACAAGTTCATTCTTTGTTGATCTGAATTAACAAATTAATTCCTAAGTTTAACATGTTTCATAGGATTTCCCAAGTTGGGTAGGCCAAGAATGTTGCAGCAAAAATTCAGCCCACTTGTTGAGAAAACTGAAAAGCCTTCTATGTTAGTCTTTGATAATTTCTCTGGTCCATTCAGGTGGAATACTAATTCCTTTCCAGTGATTTCCTTGCCTTCAAATGAACTGAAAAGGAAAAAACAAACAAACAAACAAAATAACAAAACTAAAAACAACAATGTGGACATGGAGAAGTGAGACTGCTATTCCTAATAAACATAAAAACGTGGTATAAGTATTAGACCCTATATGGAAACAGCTAGAAGTGTTAAATGCACTAAAATTTATTCAACTTTTGTTTCCTCAGATTTAATTCTGTGTTCACTTCGCATCTGAACTTGGGAGAATCTAAGTCCTTTTTAATTGTTAAGGTCTTAAAAATTTTACTTACTACATGATCTTGAGGTTATATTCCATAAATGTACTCCTTGAACTCTGAATATCTCAACAGATGTATTTACATAAATTCTTACTAGGAGACATCCTCCACTTGAATACAGTAGATACCTGTATTAAAAATTAATTAAGGGATCTGTCCTTGTACACCTGAACAACAAATCACAAACTCCCAAAAGTTAAAAGACAATACAGCGTGGTTCTGTGTCTTTGCTCAGAAAAACTAGAAGGCAGGGAAGCAAAAAAAGCTTCTAGCCAACTGACCAAACACATTTTAAGAACCAGATGTTTAGAAAGTGTGTGATAATTAGATAAAAGTAGCTGTTATCAAAGACCATTGTTCATTAGGTCCTATAGAACAAAGCAAAGCTTGCTCTTTAAGGATTTTAGCAGCTAAAATCCAAATTAACAAAACATAAATATCCCATATGGTTTTTGCTGGATCTGTGGCTTGGCTACCCACTGTCTGCCCATGACCATGGTTGTTTGTGAAGACAGAAACTGTTCAAGATGTGGCACTACTGATTACTGGTCTGGAAGCAACCATAAATCTTTAGTCCTGGACACCTTTCCTCCTCAAGGCAGCTTTGTGTGGGGTGCTGCTTGTTTTGAACTAACTTCTTTTGTAGAAACAAGAGACCCCTGGAAATTCTCTTTCAGTTCACATTTGTTGAATGGTTAAAAATAATGGCTTCTTTCTGTTGTAAAATAGCATTACAGTGCTGATTATGAATCTGGAACAACCACAAGCACTAAAAAGTAAATACTGAGGATTTCTCTGAGACATCTTGTGACTGAAGTGACCAAAGGATAATTCAAGAGTAACCTATTTGGGGTGATTTTCTGTACTAGTATAAGTCACTGTTAGGCATATCAGTTGCTTTAGAAAATACTAGTGGACTTCAATTGGTGAAATTTCAGAAAATGTCTTTCAGATCTTCAGCTGGGATTGAAATTCATTATCTGTGAGTAATGGTTATTTCTCATATCTGGCTCACCCTTTTGCTTAGGAAGTTGACGGAATTGCCTCCTGTTGTTTTTGCTCCACGTGGCATGAAAAACTTTAAATGTTATTTACAATTTTCCTCCTCATTTTAAATGTTTAAGTTCAATTTCAGCTATAATTTCATGGCAGAAAACTACCAGAAGTCACAAAGTTTATTTCAGTTCTTTTATTTTCTCTCTTTAGCAAATATTTATCATTCATGTGGTCATGCAAAACAGTACAGAAGATTCCTTGCTGTAACCAGCCCCACAAAATGATTAAGTGGAATGCCACACTGCTGCCATTCTACTTAATCTTAGCAGATGGAGAAACTGTTTCTTTCTAGGAGAGAAGTAATTTCTCAGAAGAACAAATTTTCACTGGAGAAATGACTTGCTAATTTCTGTGCTATAGTAACAAATGAGCATGATGACTGTCAGCTCTGTAGTCCAAAGGAAGAAAATACATTTTCCAGTGTTTGGGAAACTATTGCAAGCCAACTTCTTTTGATATATTGGCTGCTCCTAATGTAGGTTTTGCTCATAGAAATCACCAAAGAGTCATTTTATTGTGTGTACTTGCTGAAATATGAGGAACTCAGGGGTATGCCCTGATGTGTAGTAACATCCCATTGTAGTAACATTGGTTTTTTTAGGGGATGTTGTGGTAGAGATGGGAATAATATTTTTCCTAAATCTTCTAGGCTTCCCACAAGCTTGCCCCAGGTACAGTGTTTCAGAATAGAATGACTGGAGATGCCAGCCAGTGAAGAAAGACCCTGACAGACCCACAGTCCCATGGGTGGGGCACACAAAGCCTAAGGAGAGGCTGTGAACCTGCTCAGCTTGGAAGAGAAGGCCAGAGGAAGAGAGGGAAGTCTGATTGCTGTCTTCCATCATCTAATGATTATTAAGACAATGGAGTCAGGAAACAGAATGGAAATTTCAATAAGACTGAAGGATGAAATTCTTCCTTCACTCTGTGGGTGGTAAAGAAGTAGAGTTGGTGCACAGGCACGTAACACCTTTGTCCTTGGAGATGCTCAAAATTTGCCTGGACATGGCTCTGGGCAACCTGATTAATTTTGAGAATAACCTCTTAGTAGAATACCAGATCAGATCTCCAAAAGTCCGTTCACACTTTCATCATTCTATCATTCTACTGATATAAGGGCCAACAGAGACAAAAACCATGTAGTACTTGAAGTTAATAAATCTCCCTCCTCTATGAGCCCTTCTACTCCCATCAAAGTAGTACCTGGCCAGGATGAGCATTTTTTTTTTACAACTGTATACAAATTCAGAATATGTACACCTCCGAGTGAAGAATTTATTATTTGAGAGGGAATTTGATTATCAACATCAAAATACTCCACGCTGTAAATCTGTATTCTGTAAAATTTCTCTTATTTGGCCAGAAATGCTTGTACTGGCATGGACTGAGATACAAAATCCAGATAACAACTTTAATCAAAAAATGGGTTTAGCTGAAAAATTATGTTATTTATTCTGTTGTTTAAAGGCCAAATTGTAGAACAGCAGAATAATTTAATTCTCTATTTATTTATGGAGATTTTGTAGCATATATTGTCAGCTCATAGCTGGCCATTATTTAGCTTTTTGGCTATTTTCCTCTGCCTAGGGAACTGTGCTTAGGAGTGCACAGGAAGAATTTGAGTGGAAGTTACTGAACTTCACAGTAAAGTAAGTGGCTCTAAGGTGGATATTACCTCCACATGTGGGCTCAGAAAACATGAAGACTGTGTGTCTTGGGGATTTTTACCAGACACAGTTGCATTGGCCAGTGGTGAGACAGAAAATTTACCTTCATTATCCAAGTTCACCTGTGTCAGCCAGAGTTAATTCTTTCCATCTCTTAGAAACACATGAAGATTTTTGCATCCTGTGCTGAAAAGTTTTTCCTGATTGTAGGGACATAAGAGCTTTGGCATATTTTCTTTAATATTTTCTCTAATATTTTCTCATATGATTAATCTTAAAAATAATGCAGACAGATGTACTATTTAATTAAAAAGAAAAATTTCCCTTCCTCTGTGGCTAGTGTTGAACAGAAGCAGATTGTGGGAATTCAAAACAAAGAAATGTCATGTCTAAAAAAATCTAGTGCAAGTTGTTCCCCATATATAAATATAAAAATATATTTACATATTTATATGTAAATATATAAAATACATCTTTAATCTTATTTATGCTATGGGGTTGTTTATATGAATTATTTCCTCAAGGTTCTTATTCAAGACCACTTGTTTGATAAAGTGAAAATCTTGTGGCAAATAAGTGTTGGCAAAGAAAGTCTCTGCCAAGACATGGGTAGGAAATGGAACTGAATTAGCAATTAAAACCTTTTTTTTTTCAAATAGTGATGATTCTTTATTAAGTATAATGTACTTTAGGTCCAGTTTGTTTGTGGTTATTGGGTAAAAATACATTTTTATATTATTGTTGAAAAAATGGTTTTATACCATCCCTTTTACACATGAAAAAAAATGGAGGCCTTTTTGTATATCTGTGTTTCAATATCTAGGAGTAGGAGCAAGCTACAGCCTCCAATACACTGCCTTCCTCCACTCCTGTGACTGGGAAAATAAACTACTGTGAGATTAAGCATCCTTTCATTGGCTGAACGTTGTGCCAGCAATTTTCTTTAAATTACTGCTTTTGTTAAAATATTAAAATCAATTTTATTTCATATTTTAAAATAGTAGCAGCAGTAATTCGGTGATGTCTTTTGGGTTTGATATTTTGGTAATGTGGATTTTTAATTAGGAATCTATTTTTAATCAATAAAATTTCCTAAGAAGATACATAGCATAAATGGAATAGATTTGATTCAAAAGGAACAGTTACTGTACTTCCTAAAGTAGGGCTCTGTAAACATTAAAAAAAAAATCCGAGTAAATGTTAAAAATACCAATTAGAAAAGCTGTTACCTGCTGGTCTAAGAGTGCTACAACAGCAGAGAATGCAAGGCTTATGTGCTGTGAAGAGGCCAGGACAGCACATGAAAGGGACAGAAAAGATGCACTGATACAAACTCCTGTGATATTTTGGGTTAAATTAAAAACTTCCTTAAAGGGGGAGTCCCTTGCTCTAGGGGTGCAAACACTGAATGTTCTGTCAACTACACAATCTACAAAACTCTTTTCAGTGAGCGCTGATGCACATATATTCAAGGAACTAAGCTCTTAATATTACCTATATCCTGAGGCCAGCAAACTGTGATACCTTTTAAAAGCTGATTGTAAACAATAATCAATAACTAATTGGCTGATAAAGGAAAAAAATTCTCTTCTAAAATTGCTTTTCTTACTAAATTTAAAAATCTATGACATCTGAATCTTTTTCTTTTTTCCCCTAGAAAAATAAAATTATTTTTAGACCATGGCTGCTATGGTATAATGAGCCTTTATTTGGACTTTATGTGTTTTTTATTCTGCCTATTTCGGACGTATACTTCTAAATACAAGTGCGTTGTTTCTTCTAATGCTCTCTTCATATTCCCCAGCCACAGAGTATGCAAGGGACCTTCTTGGAGTGTAACACAATTTCCTTCATTAGTCAGCTGGCACTGGTGGCATGCAGATAATCTTCTGTCTTTGAACCAAAAATATTATCTGATTTGAGTCATCCAGGGCTCTCACTGTGGGTGGATAAGGAGGGTCTTAGTGTTTCTTTTGGATAAAATAAAAGTGATAATTATAGGCCATGTCAGAAGAGGAGAAAAATGGAAATGCTTATAAATACCTATTAGTAATGTAGAACATTTAAATGATGTATGCCCAAGCAGGAGGGTGAGTTAGAACTGCTGGAGAGTGCAAATAGTGTCCTTTAACATGCTCTGTGAGAGTGTTTGAGGTGCTGATAAGGGTATGATCCCCTTGTCAAGGGATGTATTGATGTGGCATTGGTCCTCTGTGTGACTAATAGCAGCAATATCTTCAGTTAAACAAAAAGCACTTGTGAACATGGTACCACTATGCAAGCCTCTGTTCTTGATTATCTGCTGAAGAGTCATGACTGGTTCTGTTCAAGGGCAATATCAGTAAAGAGCCAGAGTGGAAAATAGGGATAATCATTAATCAGATTGAAGACATAAATTCAAGGCAAATTACTTTAGAACACAGACAGGTCAGGATGGTATCTTCTTGACCTTTGCAGCATCAGAGACTACTGTCTAGCAAAGGATAAAAAGAAGCTGTTGAAAACTTTAAGTAATTCTTGCCTCTTGAGGAATGTATGCTTTTTAGGGCTGAACCAGGGAAAATGGGCTCTGCCCTGTAAAACATGAAAATGACTTGAAAAATTAAATAAGGCTGCTGTGTACACTCTTTCTTAATGATTTGATTTATCATATTATACTGAACCTTGGGGGTTAGAAGAAACTGTTAATATGACTGTTTACATTTCTGTAATAAACAACTACTAAACAGGAACACATACAATAAGGGGGAGGGTTTTTTTCATTATTAAGCAACTATTATGGATTTTGACTGTTTTCCCCCCATGTTTTTATTCCAGTTTCTCTAATTAAAGACTTTTTAATGTGAATCAAGAAATTAATATATTTGGTCTCAGCAGCTGGCAGAGGTATTATGTTATTCCCCATTCAGAACTGAGGGTAACAATTTTTCTTGGTGTGCCCCATACCAAAGAGTCAACAAATGTAAGATTTTAGACACCACTTGTTCCAGAAAAAGCCTAATGACTCCTAGTTCCCTCTTTACATATGACAGAAGATACTGCTTTGATAATATATCTAATATGCTACTTGAATAGCATACAGGAAATCAAGCCCGGGGCTCCTGAGTGCAGCAGTGCTGCATTTCAGCCTTTGTCTTTTCAAGGGTTTCTTTCAATGACATTTTTCTTCCTGAATATTCAG
The DNA here is from genome assembly GCA_013400215.1 of Cisticola juncidis. Classification (NCBI taxonomy): domain Eukaryota; kingdom Metazoa; phylum Chordata; class Aves; order Passeriformes; family Cisticolidae; genus Cisticola; species Cisticola juncidis. Next base: position 368,423 of record VXBR01001869.1, on the reverse strand, counting down.
TCATAATATAAAAAATGCTGAAGTGCTATAAATTCAATATCCTGGTCAATGTTAAAAGTTGTGCAGAATTTCTAATTGTTTCTCATGTGTTTTCAGCACGCACTCCTAGCTAACCACTGAAGATAATCATTCCAAAAAAGGTGATAACTGTTCATTGCAAATCCCTCTGGGTTCAGTGTAAGCATTTTAATTAATTCCAATCCAGTCTGAAATGTTCATCCTTAATGTTCCTTGCAAACACCATTTTCAGACTTGAAGGGTGTGCTGCTGCTTGATGTGGCAGAACAGAGAAATGAGATCACAGACAGGTAATAGAGGCTTGATGCTAAAAAGTGCAGTTCAGTATGTGAAATGCAGTGTGCTCTCCTTGTCTTGGCAGAAAGGAGAACTGAGAATGTCTGTTTGTGTGCTACACACACTACATATGTCAGAAGTGAGGTTTCTAAGTAGCCATTCTGATAACAGCTATAGTCAGAATATGCTAATGAAAAGTACTGCTATGGGTTTTTTTGGCTGTTCCTGCTGCTCTTCTAGATTGAAGTTTTGGTCCCAAGAGGCTTTGTAAGTTTGGGTACACCATTCTGTATGCATAAAGCTGTTTTCAAATTTCGGGTGTCTAGAGTGGAGAGATGCCTTCAGAAATTCCAGTAAAGGGATGGACCTGTATATAGAGAATTTTAGCCTGCTGGCAGTAGCTTCACTGTCTGGTTTTAGTGAAGTTTCATGGTCCTAAGGGTAGTCTGCAACTCAGGAAAATGACCTTGTTATCTGTGAGGATCCTGAGTGTTCCAACAGATTTTGTTTGCCCTGTGAGTCTCACTGAGACCCCTCACACAAGAACCTCCTGCCTGCTGGTTCAGGACCTTCAGTTAAAGCTTCAGCCCTCATGAGGGTTTCCAGGGAGTGTGAGACTGCTCCAGGAGAGGAGAGAAGAGAGGACAGAAGATGAGGGTGATCACAGTGTGGGCAGGGCAGTGCTTCCACTGATGGGACATTGTCCTGAGGCAGAGCATGGTGAGAGCAGCAGCTTTCATTGACAGTCACACAAAAGTAGGGCAGTGTTATGTCCATGACCAGTCAGCAAAATCCAGTCTGAGATTCAGGAACTGCAGGGGATAGGAGGCAGGTGAAGCTCTGTTGTACAGCTATAGGGAAGCCCATGCAGATTTGGAGTGGCTAAACCTGAGCTTAAGAGGGAACTTGAGCCCATGGCAGAGGATCTGGGGTACTGGAAGGGGTACTGAGTGAGGCTGGCCAGGTCTAATTAGGCCTAATGAGGCACTAGGAGCCCTGACAGCCAATTAAAACTCTACAAGAGAAGAAAGACCATCAGTTTCAAAGCAGGGAACTTCAGGAAGATGGTAAACTTCACTGCTGTATGTCAAACATTTTAAGAACCAGACTAAGAATTAGGCTAAGAGTAAGATGGAATGCTGAGGATCTCAGTGAATCAGAGGATTGTTCATGTCCATAAAGCATAAAGATTGCTGGGTGCCATTCTGCTTTAAAATAAAATAGAAATGGCTTGTATGACAGAATTTATTTCTGAGATGTCTCAGCTCACCACACCTTTTTGCTGTGCAAATTCAAACATAGGGAACAGAACATTTTTTCAAATTATCAGGTAGGCTATTTTCAAAATAAGCTGCAGAAAGCTTACTGGAATTGAAAATAAAATGTTCACCAGCTCTTCTACCTTCATTTTGCTGCCTTTATTTTGTGCTTTTAATGGCAGAGCACTGTGTTTATTCAGTTGTGCCATCCATCTCTACATATTCTACCCAAGGGAAGAAAGCCACACTGAGGTAGTGCTCAGATTGCATAATGTACTCTGAGATACAGATAAATCCCATTTTGTTAGAACTCAGTTACTGAGTCTGAAAAACCTGAGACTGCTGCATTTTCAGTACAGACTTTTCATCAGTCATTATATTAGTCTCTTTTCATCATTCCTTCTCACCTATGTTATCAAATCCACAAAATAAAGGCTTTTGGAGTTGAGTAGACCAAATAGTGGTGTAAAATATAATCTGCTAAAGCATTATATTTGTGATTTAATGGGAGCCATACACCTGCAGGAACTTTGATTCATTTACTTGAAGTTTTCTTACACCTTCTGGAATGCTGTGTGTGCTAAGGCACATAGGCACTGTGCAACCTGCAAAAATTGTGTGATTCAGGATAAAAACCTGAAGATGTGTAGTCAGCACACAATGCCGTTTGATCTGGCTAAAATATGAGTTTATGGTAAGCATTACAAAGTCTGTTTTTCCCAGTGGAATAAAATGAGGTAAACAATTTGTACAATTTTAAGTCAGTGCAGCCTCAGGTAAAATGCAGTTGGGTTTTTAGCAGCACCATTTGTGTTTAGGGAGCATTGAGCAGTCATCATTTCCTTTCTTGCCTAGTTAAGGCCTGGTAGACAGCGAGTCAGCCTCCATTGATAAAAAGTAATTTCCACCTCAAACTATTGCATTTCCCTACAGGGAGAGGTAAGGTTTTATGGGTGTGCAGAATCACTTTTTTTAGTGCAGCAGAGCTAGCAGTTTATTTGAGTATCAGGTTCCATAATCTTTAATAGCTTGGTTATATCTGAAGACGAGCAATAAGTTACAGTGATCACAGCCCCCCAGTAAAAACACTGCATGGTGCACAAAGCAGTACTAGGAAAACCCTAAAGAAAAAGGATGAATTAGAAAAGATTGGTGTACGTAATTTGAAATATACACAGTACCGGTTTTTTTCAGCCAAATAATTTAGAATGCATCTTGTTCTTTAAGATATCAGAGAAAATCTAAGGTGGATGTACAACTAAATCTCTTTGCAAAAAGAAGTCTAGGACTCTTGGTTGTTCTGGCACAAAAATGAAACAATGTAGGATTGCAGGCTCCTTTCAAAGTACAATAATTTGTTCCCTAATCTCTTTCTTTTATATGAAATGTCAAGATGTTTGAAGAGAGATCGTAAACTTTTAATTACTACAGAAGGGAAAATAGTATGTAAAGGTGTTAAATTCCCTTTCTACTTAAACTCATAGGACCTTTTTGCTATTTATATCTCTTATAAATATTTAGATATATTTTGAAAACACTGAAAATACCTTTTTGCCTAGGTACCTCTTGTCCCCATATTATCAGGCTGTTTTAATTCCAGCCTTCCATGAGTGTTTTTTCTAATTCTTGGTCATAGCTGAGTTCCTATATTGATGAATTCCCATGTCAGAGAATCTGAAAGTCATTGTTACTTCTTATGTACAAGTAAATTCCTTATCAACTTTGTTATGGCCTTATTACCTGTAATGATCTGTTCCTAACACATACAGATTTTACATTTATGGAAAAACACAGTTCAAAGACCAATGTGTTGAAATTACCAAATACAAATTCAAAAACCCATTTTTATGCCCTGCCCATGTCAAGTTTGGCAAGTGATCTAATTTTTCTGTGTTTAAATTGCCATTATTTCAAAGTAGGAAAGAGGAAATTATTAAATACTCTGTGTAGTTTATCTAAAGCGCTCATCTTAAAAGAAATTTTTACACGTTTGAACATTAATAATCTGTAGCATTTGTTATATATTTCCTACATATCCTAATTAATTTGCAGCAAGAAACATAAATGCGGTCTAATTTTACTTTTCAAAACAGAGCAAAAATAGGAATAGTGGCTTTTTTTTTTTTTGCATTTCAAAATCACTAGAGATCAAACATTTTGAACTAGAGCAAAATCATTAAAATGTTGGTATTTTTATAGCATGTGACAGGGATGTGACAAAAATCTAGTACATATTTCAGATCTGTTCAGCTGTCTCATCTTTACCCAGTGCTTCTCCAAAATGAAATCTGTATGAAAGCAGAAAACTGTTTTCTTTCTCATATGGACAATGGTTGCTTAACCAATTTTAGCTAACTGTTGGACCTAAATGGTCATCCATTTTTCTAGACACTGCTGAGGTGTCCTTTTGTCTCTCTCTCTAGTTTACCAGAATGGATTCTAAACCCTTTTTTTATTCTGTGAAAGATGTATTTGTATACTGACATATGTAGCACTTGATGCTTAATTTTAACTTATAAAAATAGAGCTTTTCATTTAATTTGAGAAAATGGACCCTTTTTTCTTTTTAAGGTGTCAGAATGATAGACTACTTCGGGTGAAGACATAATTTGGAGGTTCTAGTCTCAGATCTGGATTTAAATAGCTCAGAATCTTGTCCAGTAAAGTTTTGAATACCTCAAACGCTGGGAATCCCAGTGCTCCTCTGTACAGCCATGTATGTTGCTGGAGACTTAACATGAAGAATTTCTTCCTTAGAATTGTCTGGAATTTCCCTTGCAGAAGCTTGCAACCATTTCCTTTTTTCTTTTTGTTCTTTGCCTCTGAAAAAACCCATCCTCATTGTATTTCTAATCCCTCACTAGATGATGGGAGATGGTGAATGGATTTCTCCTTAAGAATTCTGCTCTCAAGTCTGAGTATAAAACACTTACTCTCCTTGTGCATCATGCATCACAGACCTCTAACCTCTCCAGTGATCCCCTCCAGACTCTGTGATGGTGAAGTGCCTGAAGCTGGATGTGGTATCAGTCAACACAGAGGGGAAATATTCCATTCAACCAGTGGAGAGCATTCCTCCCAAAGTGTCCCAGCTGTCATGGTGGAATGTGTTCTGCCTGTTATTCACCTGAATCCTTGGTGCCATGTGTGCAGATTTAAGGATGTGACTTAAATTTAAACTATGTAAATACTAATTTAATTCAAAGAATATATTCCCCATCTTAAATTTCCACTTTGGCTTAGCCAGCTTTATGAGATATGGCAATATGTACCTCTTCATTAAAATAGTTATCAGAGAATGATGAGAACTATTTTTTTGTTAATTTCCTTCATTGCTTCCTAGCACTAGTGGGATAACAAAGTCAAAAAAACCAAGCTATGCCACTCTGGTGGTTTGGCCCTTTATGAATGCCAGGTGCCCACCAAACTGCTGTCCCTCCTCAGCTGGATGGGGGAGAGAACATGCAGTGAAAATCTCATGTGTTGAGATAAGGACAGGGAGACATCACTGACCAACTACTGTCACAAACAAAACAGACTTGACTTGACAATCTCATTCTATTGCAAATAAAATCGGATTGCTAAAATCAGAAATTAAGTAGTAACCCACCTTCTTTCACCCCATCCTTCTTCACAGAATCAGCTGCACTCCCAGTTTTACCAACATCTTTTCTCCTTGCAGGAGTTTCTGGGAGTTTCAGTCAGTGTTTTCTCTGCCTCTCCTTCCTTCTCAGGGGTTGGGCTCCTCACACTCTTCCTCTGCTCCAATATTGGGTTCCTCCCATGGGAAACAGTTCTCCATGAACTTCTTTAACATAAATCCTTCCCACAGGCTGCAGTCCTTCACAAGCTGCTCCAGCCCCGTTGCCCCACGGGGTCACAAATCTTGCTGTAAATCTGCTACAGCAGGGGCTCCTTTTATCAGGTGCTGCCAGGAGACTCCTCCAGCTCAGGTTCTCCCTGTGTGATTGCAGATCTGATCACAGCAGGTGACATCCACCTGCTCCACCGTGGGCTCCTCAAGGGGCTGCAGGTAGATCCCTGCTCCTCCATGGGGTGCAGGGGCACAGCTGCTTCATCAATGGGCTGCACCAGGGGCTGCAGTGGGATCTCAGCTCCAATGCCTGGAGCACTCCTGTCCCTCCTTCTCCTCTGATCCTGGTGCTTGTGGAGCTGTTACCCTCACAGGTTCTAACTCCACAGTTCTCCAGGTGCAGTTTTCTTTCTTCTTCCTTCTTAAATATATGACCCCAAAGGTGCTAACTCCATTGCTGGTGGGCTTGGTTTGGCCAGCAGTGGATCCATCTTCCAGCCAGCTGGCACTGGCTCTGTTGGACATGGGAGAAGCTGCTGGAACCTTCTCACAGAAGTCAAGCCTGTAGCCATCCTGCTACAAAAACCTTGCCACACAAGACCAATACACCCACCAAGCACAAGTATTTATTTTTTGAATTAACTTGTGATTTTCTTCTATCCAGAGTTAGTTGTTTCTTATGATTTGTTACTAAGTTGAGAGGGGACACAGCCAGGACAGCTGACCCCAACAGACCCCATGGCATCTTGCTCAGTATAATAAGTGAGGGGAAGAAGAAGGAGTGAACAGTTGAAGCTGATGGCATTTGTCTTCACTAGTAACCATCATGTGGGAAGAAGCCCTGCTCTCTTTAAGATGTCTGAAGACCTGCCTGCCCATGGAAGAAGTGAATTAACTTGTCTTGTTTTACTTGTGTTGTGGCCTTTTCTTTCCTCATGAAACTGTCCTTATCTCAACACATGAGTTCCACCTGAACATGAGGAAGAACTTCTTTACTGTGTGGGTGACTGAGCCCTGGAAGAGATTGAATAGAGTGGGTGTGGGTCTCCCTCACAGGGGATATTCCAGAACCATCTGGTTGCAATCCTGTGCCTGTGTGTTCTGGAATGGCCCAGTTTAACCAGGGAGATGGGACAAGATGACTGACCTATTCCTGTGATTCTGTGATTTCATTCCATGTAAGCATATGTATGCCTGATATATATATAAAAATAGAATTTAACATAGCTTTACCTGTATGATTTGGGTGGGTTTTTAAAGCTAGACTGATTGGTATGTTTCATGTTTTCATTTAGTTTTAATTTTCACCTAGAATTACTCTGGTTTCCCCCATGCTTTTTAGGTCAAATTGATGTATGCTCAGTTTCTTCTCAAATTCCATGGTCGAAGCAATCCCTCACCAGAAAAGCTTATTATATTATTATTGGTTTTAGTATTTATTTTCACAACATATTGTGATAAGGATTTTGTCTGAGGGTCAATGAGGAAATAGGCTTTCAGTCATAAAAAGCATTACATATAATTTGTCTGTTTGCTCAAGAATGGGAATCCTACACTGAAAGAGGAGCAGGTCAACATGAATGCTTGGGATTCTTAGATCTAACATTGGTCTGTTGTCAAGCTTGTGGAAAAGAAAAATAAAATTGAAGTATGAAGTTCAGCAACCACCATCCTAAAAATGTAGCAAAAGAAATGAGACCTGGGGAATTCTAAGAAAGGATTTTTTCTGCCATTTTTTTCATATCCTGTGACAAATAATAAAAAGTAACAGATGTTAAAGATAAAGCAAAAATAATATGTGCTTTGAGTGAATAGCAAAGTGACTGGAAGGGAGTATGGATGAGAAAACGAGGATGTTCAAGTACCTTTTATCATTATGCTGAGCAACCACTGCTCTCTCACCAGGGTTTATTGGGCTCAGCAGCTGATTCCCCATATGGAGGCCAATACAGACCACCCTCAGATAAAGACAGAACTGGCAGAACTGAGAGAAGTCTTTAGACTCTCATTCTGCAGGCACAGGAATGATGTGCCCCAGCAGAAAGACAGCAAAATGAAAAGCTAAATGTTTTTGGAAAGTTTTTTCCCAGTGGGATGTGAGACTGAGACCTTGTATTTACTCCTAAAATATTAAAAAATCTTGCTTCTCTTGTTTCAGGAAGAAAGGAAAGATATGTAATTCCAGTTTGTAACACAGCTTGACCTCCCTACAGGATGTTCTTCAACCTTCCCAAGTTTTCCCTAAGCTCCAGTGTCATTCTGTGTCATCTGTCAGTTTAGTATTTGTACAGCTGATATTTCAAAGTACCTGCACATCACAGATCTGTGCAGAGCAATTTCAGAAATGGCTGCTTTGGGGGTTGAGGCTTGTCCTGTTGCATTTGCAGATGTTATTCCCTAGAGAATTTCCACAGTGCATTCTTTTCTTACTTTACTTCCAGGATAGGACTCCTTGGCTATTCTTCTTAGAACTTTAGTCTTGGTGCTTTTAAAATATGGGTTTTTTAAAATATATATGTATCCCCAGGTTTCCCTCTTCTTCCTTGTAAGTGAAATTTTTTTCTGCCTTCTTTTGATCTCAAATGATTCATGACTGCTGGTGGCCCTTTACTTTCAGAGAAGACTTGTCTGGTTTCTGTACAGCTGCAAGCATGACATTGGCAGATACAAGACAGAAATTGCTAGTTGGTGTGCTTTTGGTAGAAGGTTGTTTTGTTTTTTATTACTGCTGACACTGAGCAATGAAAACTTGCTTGTCCAACTGCTTTGTGCTGTTCCCTCATTATTGAAATGCAGGATGATATTTTCCACTGTGATTCTGTCAAGTGAAAATTACAAATTATATTGGAAGCACTGATGATGAAAGTGAATTTTCAGAAGTAGGTATGAGAAGGGAGATAGCCCTTGGCTTCAGAGGGAACAATTTTGGTTTACAATTTTTTTTCTACTTTAAAGGCAGCTTTAAAAGTGCAGAGATACATTTGAATATGTCTGGTTAAAATAATTTTTTTTTTAAATAATGAAATTTCAACTATCCAAAGATTTGGGTAGTCATTCAGGTAATGAGGGTACCATATGAAATCTCATTAACTTCTCCTGATGAGACCTTAGCTGATGTCATTCAGGCTGGATGATGTTTGATTCTTGTCAATTCTTGTTGAACAAATTGATGCATTCAACTTGTGTTCACCACCATTCAGCACAGATCCTGGAAATAACACATGCTTTGAGTGAATAGCAAAGTGACTGGAAGGGAACAGCTCTTCAGTGAACAAGTCCACAGGAACAAATACAAAAAAAGTATTCAAAGAGAAAATTAAAACCACAATGTTGGAAGACCATTGAAATGATCCTACTTTGTATTTAATGATTTTTTTTTTTTTTTAATTTTTTTTTTTTAGTGTTTGTCAAGTAAAAATGTGTAGAAACTTTAAGTAGCCAAATAGTGATCAGACTGCAAAACTGACAAAAGCAATCAAAACTCTGGTATTTATGTACAGTAAGGCAAAACAACTAACAAGCATTAGATTAAAAAAAACCCCAAACGCTAAAATCAATGGACTAACAAATTTTTCTGTATATATGCTAATCTCTGTGAGAAAGACAGCAAGGCATCTCAAAGCACACTCTACTCAGTCACCTTTTCCTAGGAAAGCAAGCTTTTTGATTAAATAAAAAATCAAGGAAAGGACCACTTCACTGTAGGCTGGTGCTCATAAAACTTACCAGCATTGTATCACCCTTCCTCAGGATATTCTTTGAGGGATATTTAGGTATAGAAGTAAGGCAGGGAGGACTAGTATAGTGGAAGTATAAAGTGAGGAATGTCCCACCTCCTAAATTTGCACCTATAATTTTCCACTCTGCCTTTCTTGGAGAATTTGTTTTTTACCACATTACTGAATTTTTATCACAGATGATTTAGTTAAGATTTCCTGATTTTCACTGGAGAGAGTTTATTGCTTTTTTCCTTGGATTTGTGATTTCATTGTCTTAGGTAATTTCATCATACTGCTAGATTTCATGTTGGTACCTCTTAAAGGAGAGCTTTTACAGATCCTGGTTTCATTGCTTATATATCCAGCTGTGAGTGGGGAAGAATTAGGCCTGTGATCAAAAGCACTGTAAGGAAAGAATTATGAGAGTTATTTCTTTTTGGTGATACTTCAAATCTTTTAGAGGTAGTTAAAGGTAATTTTTTGTTAAAGGTGGATGTCCACATACATTTTGCTTTCAGGCAAATATGTTCTTTTTTCTGATAAAGATTATCAAATTTCAAGTGAAAACAAGTTAAAGGCAATTCCACTTGTTTTCTTCAAATTAGGTAAATTAGTTACACAGTTTAAGAGGGACTGGGCAGGTAGAGCATATGGTGCAGAAATAGTTATCTCTGCTGGTTTAATGAGGAAGGAAAGTAATAATGGGGCAAAAAAAGGAGATTGCAGTGTACCATGAACACCCTGTTTCTGCCAAGCTCAGGACTGCTGATGTTGACTAGATAAATGAATTCCCATGCTCATCTTGCATACATGTGTTTTGTCTGCAGAGAGGATGCAGTGACAAGTTCAGGACAAGTGGTGGAAAAACCATCCAAACAGGGAGAGTGCTGGGGACTGCCACTGGCTGGGGACTGGATGGCTCTGACTGACTCTCAACGTGAGAGAAATAAAATCTGCTTCAAATATAGAAACTTAGCTTTTAATCTGCTAACATTACCCAAAATGAATCTGATACACACCAGCTTTGATGCCAGCTCCTATTTACTTTAAATAAATGAATGCCTCTATAAATAAATACCCTTTATTGAGGAAATCTCTTCTTTATTAGGTCATACTAAAGTAATAAAATAAACAAAAGCTTTGGAAAAAATAAGCAAAAGGCTTTGCATAGGAAGAGATGAAGAGGAGGTTTGCAGGTATCCTGGTGAATTCAAGCGTGGGTTGTTTTCTTAATTACTGAGAACACTTGCAAGACAATAGCATTTTCTGTTTGTGAATTAAAATAATTTAGATACCTGTTTTTAACCCGGGACATAAAATCGTTTGAAAATATAGTAAAATTGGAAGTAATTATGATCTAAATCAAAGATTATATCTTCACATGATGAGTAATTTCTAGTAACAAATAAACTTGGAAAACACAAACCACCTGTATCCATCTTTGATAATTAAAAAACCCAGTAGAAAAACAGAATTAAAATGTCAAGAAAAAGACAAATGTACAAAGACAAGAACTTGGGTTAGAAATTAGTTTTTCTTTTTTTTTTTCCTTTGTAAAGGCATTACAGATTCAAGAGACAAGCAGAAATTATGCTACACGAAATTCCCAAAAGTATGTGAAATGCACATTTGAGTGTGACTTCCAGATCTCTTCTGAAGACTTTGTTATCTTATATGCATATAGTTTAATATCACCTTTTGGAGTACCCAGTGAGTCTTCTCACAGTTTATGTTAAGCAAAGACCTGAGTCTTTGTGGGAATGAGTTTTCTGACTTGTTAGAGATTTACAGCAAGATTTATTTACGTCATAGATTTCTCTTTATGGGATCTCACTGATTTAGTTGGTAATGTCCAACCTTTATTTCACATGTAGCACCATCTATGCTAAAGAATGCTAAAAATATACTGAAATATGTGAATGTAACAGAATGGAAAATAATAAATACTAGAATAAATATTAGAGCAAAAGAACAATTTAATTTTTATTTTGTGTATGCATCTTGAGTGTTTTTACAAACTGCTTTTGTAGGTGTTTCCTGAAGGTGTTTCCCTCCGTTTCCTGGGAGGGTTTTTTTGTTTGTTTTAGTTGAAGGAATTGAATAGGAATGTGGTATTTGGTTTAGTGAAAATCAGCAAACATGTTGGATGAATTGGTCGGTACAAAGAAGAGGATATAACTAGATTACCATCTTTGCTTTTGCTGCTTTATGCTACTCAGGTAGTCATTAATCCTTATGGTTACAGACTTTCCAGTTACTTATACTTGTAGTAATCAGCCCAACATAATTGAAAGGGTGGGAAGCTATCATGCATGGGCTGTAAATTATTCCTCTTTGTGCTTATCACCTTAAGGCACAGATTTCAGTTCATTGAGAAAGCAAAGCTATTTAAAAAAACAGTGTTCAGACTGAGCATTTTGCTTGGAAACTTAAGCAGTATAAAAACACATTTCTGATTTCTGCCCAGACAGAAATTTTGCTCTGTCTACATGTTTTTTGATGGAAGAGTTTGCTCTTAATGAGTTTGAACAGGCAATTCTTTGTTGATGTACCTGGTTTATCACAAACTGCAATGTAAGTTCAGTTACTTTTACAAATTAGTCTTCATTTGAGTCTGCTGAAGTCACGGGTTAGGTGTACTGCAGAAAACATGATTTTTTTAGAGCTGGTTCTTACACTCTTTGTTTAGGTATTCCTAAACTCCTGCTTTCTTTGAGATATATATGTATACACACATATACACCCTGTAGTAATAGGGAATTTGACAACTGAAAACCCTTACTGGAAAAACAAAAATAAACAAATATCAGTCTAAGAATTAGAGGAATTCAGATTTTGGCTAAATGGGACACTGTAAAATTGTCTAAAATCTAGGAACACACTGCACCCATTCACACTCAGAAAAGTACCTGTTAGGAGTTCATGAAGTTCTTGAAAGTGTTTGTAGAAGGCTTCAGCATATCCAGTGAATTTTGATGCATTGCATGTTCAGTAATTGCTGGTAGATACTGTAGCCACACACAGGTAAGGGTCAGATACCTAATTCAGCACACAGGATAACTTCTACAGAGCACCTTGAAAACTGAAAAGCTGTAATTAGAGAAACTGCCTTGGCATAAAAGATTCACCAGGATGACCTACTTAAAAGGATCATCATGTACCTAAAGTCAGGCTACAGTTTGCAGTCATAAATATTACATCAGGGCTTTTTTTAAGGCTGCATTTCTTTTCCAGTAAATGCTTCAGTTCCCATTAATAGTTGAATAGTGCCATCACATCTGATTTCTTTGAGAAACAGTCAAAGTGTATGAAATTAATCTAGAAGAAGATACTAAAAATAAAGACTTTTTTACTGTAGGTGAACTTCTATTATTAAAAAGTTAGGAAAATATCTTTTAGCTCTTGAAGTCATGTCTATGTGATTGTAGGCTTTGTTTTCTTGTATCAGAAGTACATTACATCCTTAGTTTATCTAATACATTCTGTAGTTTTTCATATGTGTTCAAACACTATCAGTGCTAAAACTCATGTCTGGAGTGTACTTCTGGAGACAGTATATGCAATAGAATGAGTAAAAAAAGACAACTTCTCAAAGCCATTCCTTAGTCTTCTCCCATAATGCTCTGAGGGCAGTTCACACTGCTGCAGAAAGGGTAATAAGATTAGCTTCAGAAATTTCCATCTATTTTTACTCCTGCATCATATCTCACTGCCTCCTTAGTTGTATTACAGCAGTTTTTCTGAGGTAATGCTGGAAAATAGATCATTAAAATGATCATGGTTAAAAATAACCTTTCCCCAAGCTGGAAGCAGTGTTTTCTTAGAAGCACTGCTAAAAAACTGTCGCCTGCTTTCTCCCAGAGGGGAGGCTTCTACGATCTGTTGCAGTGTCCAGATTCACACACACACACACAGACAGACTCCCTCAACTCTGGACACATGAGTCATAATGCAATTTTGTAATTGATTTTAGTTGTTTTAACTACAGACTGTTGCCAAAGAATGATCCTGTATTTCTTCCTTCTGTATGCTTGCATGCTGCTGCCATTTCTTTTTCCTGCCCCTGGTGATAATGCAGATGTGTGGTGAGCAAATTGTCTTGCAGATATGCCTGAAAACTGCACAGAGAAGAAGGGAATGGGTAGTCTTCAGTCTAATAAGCAAACTGCTCTTGACTCATTATGTCTGCATTTGTGACCTTGGGGCTGCACAAGATGGAAAGATACAGCAGGGGAGCAGGGAGAAGAGCTGGGGCAAAATGTCTTGGTACTTTCACTCAGCTGGGTTAGTGGGAACTCACGCTGGACTAACACACTTGGAGATGCATTAGCTGATAATATACACTCTGCCCCTACTGTGAGTATAGATTGGAAGAAAGGAATGTGTCTGTCCATGACCCAGGTATGGGGGATCTCCAAGTGGGAAAGTGCCACCACTTCTGCCCACACAGCTCCCCACACTGAATCTTTTAGGATGGGATTTCATATTGCTAAGACTTGGTATGAATGCATTGGCCAAAGTCAGTCAGCTTTGAGACAGTGGTACAGACTGGAGGAATACTAACTTCCTACAGGATTTGTATTAAACAAAAGGCTAGAGAGATATTTCATGGCAGCTCACTGAGAGAAAGATTAGTATTTGTAGCCCTGTTTTGTAAGAAAGGCCTTAGAAAATATGTTGAATATATTGTATGATGCATGGAATTGCTTGGTTTCTTTCAGAATAAAATCCGGAATCCGAGACTAGAGAGTAAAAAATTAAATTCTGAAGATTAATAGAGAAATTAAATTTAGGTTCAGCGTATTTTTTGTAACCTGTGGTATTTGTATCTCTGAAGAAAATACAGCCTGTTTATATTTGGAGCTGTGTATTCTGATGTCCAGGGCTTTAATAAAGATTGGGATGATTCTGTATCAGTGTGAAGAGGCATCTAAAAATAGTGAACTATAAAAATTTTTTTTTCTCTTATGTTTTACAGGTTGGATATTACAGCTTCACTTGTACCTGAGCTTTTTCCACTGATGTCCAACACACAATAGACATTTCAAACAATATTTGGCAGGTGCCTTTGCAGCTTAACAGCAGTTCTTTGATACAGGATGGAGGACACATACAAAGACAGGACTTCACTAGTGAAGGGGGCCAAAGATATTGCTAAAGAGGTGAAGAGGCAAGCAGTGAAAAAGGTGAATAAAGCAGTTGACAAAGCCCAGGATGGCTACACACAGAGGTCCTACAATCGATTCCAGGATGAGGAAGATGACGATGATTACTATGGCCAAGGAGGAAATTATGGTGCAGAAGCTAATGATGATGAAGGATCAAGTGAAGCAACTGAAGGACATGATGAAGATGATGAAATTTATGAAGGGGAGTACCAGGGAATCCCCAACATGGGGCAGGGTAAGGATGACATGGTGGCCTTAGGTCAGTCTATGCGTGATGAATACAAGGATCGCCATGAACTGGAAACAGAGAGGAAGGCTGATGAAGAGGAGCTGGCACAGCAATATGAACTGATAATACAAGAATGTGGCCATGGTCGTTTCCAGTGGGCCCTCTTCTTTGTGCTAGGAATGGCCCTAATGGCTGATGGAGTTGAAGTGTTTGTGGTTGGATTTGTGTTGCCCAGTGCTGAAACAGATATGTGTATACCCAATTCTGGATCAGGATGGCTTGGTAAGTGAAGTCTTCATTCTGTCTTTTTGCTACTAAATTATTTGCTTACAGTAAGAATTAATATGTATTTGTCAACACAGAAACTTATATAAAACTAGGTTCATCTTGAAGATAAATACAATTATTTAAATTAAAATTAATTGTATTAATTAAAAATTAATTATTATAATAATTTTATTTTTTTAGATTAGTGTTTTCTTATTCAGTCACTAGATAAATCGCTAAAGAGAACGACTGCACTGTAAAACATAGTAAGGAAAGGGACAAATTTTGTTTTCATATACAAGAGTAGATATCCAAATGAACTAATCTAGAATAAAGCAAAACCACAAAACCAGCCCACAGATGGAGAATTGGAGTCCTGCTGAAATGATATAGTTATAATAAAGAGCAGATGATACAATGGTATGGCAACATTTTCACATATGAACCTTTGCAATGGTGAGGTAAAATTCAATCTGGAAAACTCAAAAAATTCCAATAAAAATGCTGTCTATTATAGCCTTTCCCTCTTTTTGTCTTTAGTCCTTTTATACCAGCAACTGTTCTCTAGCCATCCAAAGAGAATACTGTTCACTGAGCATCAGGGTGACAGAAGAATGAACAAGAGCATGGGGTGTGTTTTCTGTGTCCATTCTGTTTTTGGGGATGGGCTGTGTTTCATCCCCTAGCCTGTTCCCTCCTGTGGCGTTGGACACAGGCACTCTGAGCCAGTCTTGTGTGGCTTGGTGAGAGCAGCAGTGCTGCAATCAGGTCCCTGCTGTTTTCCCTGGATATGCCTGGGCACAGCAGGTCAAACAAGTCTCTCATGGGGCAGGGATGTGAAGAAAAGTTGTAGAAAGAGTTCCCCAAGGAAGAGGGGAGGTAGGAAGCTGGGCAGTTGGGACAGAAATGGAAATGGTATGTGTATGTGTAGATAAGTGATTTGAGCCTGAACACTGTTACAGAAAAGGAGGACTTATTGTAAGACATTTTAGAAGTCTTTGTTTTCTAGCAGATGTTCTGCTTGTACCCTCCATCTTTGCAGCACGTGGTTGTGTTGCAACAGATCTCATTTTAGCTTTTCTCAGTTTCCTGACATACTGATACAAGCAGTTTGGTTCTGTGGGTTTCAATAGTGGGGACTGCAGTCTCCCCCTGTTACATCTCTAAGCCTCCCTCCAGGTGACAGGAGCATAAGTGGAAGGTGAAGAGTTCTCAGATGACTTTGCATCATCAGTGTCCTTTGCATCATTCTTTGAAATTTGATCATTTGTTATTAGAACTATTTTGCGTATGTTATTAGAACAACTTTGTATATATTATCTATATACAAATGTATATGTATATGCATATGTATGTACATATGTATATACTATGCGGGGCAGTGATTCAAATTAAATTGGAGTGAAAAAATTATTAAAGTTTTAATGGTTAAAAAGTCTGAACGAATATAATCTGTTTTGTACTTCTGGTTGACATCAAATGCCAAAATTGTATGTGTCATGCTTGGACCTGTGAGCTTTCAAGAGTTCTTATGATGATGTCTTGAGATGTAGTGGAATAACTCTGGAAATATTTAACTAAATTCAGTACAGGAGCTGTTAAATACCTCACTGTTACAAGTATATGTGTGTGTAAGTGTGTGTGTATAAATGATACATGTTGACAAAACTAAGGTAACAGCTCTGGAAAACTCAGCTGTGCAAGTAATGTATTTTCATGCCTAAAATATAGAAATTGTAATGTATCTTCCTTTTGCAATAATATAAACCTAATCTCTCTGTTGTGGTATTAACAAACAAATAATTATGTACTAAAAGATTAACATACAAAAGCAGGAAAGAATGGAGGTAGGCAATTTCTTTCCCAGTGTGTATTGAAGGAATTGCAACACGTAACACGTTTTTATCAATAATTTCACCAAAAAAAAAAAGTATTTCTGTCCCATTGTTACTAGACATATATCATAAACTGCAAGTCATTAGTATATCAGTGTACATATGGCTTACAAACAGAGTGGATATACTGCTCGCAGGCAGCATAACATTAATTCCACTGATACAAAATATTCATTGTAGTAGTGAATGCTTAGTGAAAACATTTTTATGTTTTCATAACTGGGCCCTCGCAGCCATGCATTTCAATTACTTTGCACTTGTGATTTCAACTTATAATTACATCCTAACTGGGGTCTTCCAGAGCCATAAGTATTTTTTTCATTATTAGAATTCCATAATCCAGAGGATTCTAATGTTGTTAGAATATTAAAGTCACAGGACTAATGCTAAGAGTTATAGGGTAAAATCAGTACACATATACAATGTTTATTTTTCAGGCAGTTTCCTAGACTGTCAAGATATGCATTAAGAACATCTTAATTTGTCTTTAAAAAAGCATTCATTGATTTGGTTGTAAAAACTGTTTTCTCATATATCATGCCATGAGAGTTTACTAAGGAACTTGAGCTAATTAAAAACATGTGATGATATTTATTGAGCCTCCATGTTGCATTTATTATTTTTAAAAATTCACTTTCACAAGGATAATTTCCCAAAATCCTTTTATATTGACCCTTGCATGAGCTTGAGATCACTGTTATTGATCACCAGCAAATCTCAGCTTATAAAGTCACATAATGAGTGTGCTGATGTCATGAATTAGCTTCAAGTTGTCTTTTGAATTAAATAATAAACCAATATATTTTTCATCTCAAGTAATTGGTTTTCTTGAGATGAAAGGACAGTTGACTATCTTAAATTATCCAAGATTATTGTGACATGTCACTAAACATGAGAGAAATATGTCCTTGATGTAAACATAACTGGGCTGTACTTGTTAACTCCTGCATGTAAGAGGATTCACACTGGCCTCTTGATTTCTGGCACTTATGAGGCAAGAATGAACCTTCATGAGACAAGTTGTAGGCTCAGGCCTAAAGATTTTATTTTAACTCTTTTCCTTCTTGTGTCTTATCTCTTTGGTCTTATCAGTCAGAAACAGACTCATTTTAGGTTAATTCTCTGAGCTCTGATTTGGGTAAAGTTTTCTAACCAATTTTTCTCTGTTTTTGCATTCAGATTGTTTTTTGTATTCAGATTGTTCTTTGTACTCAGATTGAGAACAAGGGTTTTTCTTAAGGGTTTTTCTGGGAGGTTTTTTTTTTGGGGGGCGGGGTTGGGGTTTTTTATTTGTTTGTTTGTTCAATTGGTTGGGGTTTTTTAAATGTAAAATTTTCATGATGGCTTTTCCTTTCCTCAGGATCTCTGTATCTGAAATACTGAAACACTGTCTTTCCTAAGCTAGGCAAATCTAGTCTTTCCCATCTATATCTGCTCAGGATGCCATGGTCCTTCTGACCATCCTGTCACTGGTTCTCCCTGGGGACCTGTAAGTTCTCACCCCTGTGTGTAGGACCCTTGACAGCTGCACTGCTGTCACCGTTGTTAGAAGTAAATAAAGGCTGAATCCTGCTCAGCTGGTCATGAGGCCACTCTTCACAGCATCAATTGGTACCTTTTTCAGACAGACACCTCCATCCTTT
>VXBR01001869.1:254036-350102 GCA_013400215.1 Cisticola juncidis | reverse complement strand
TTTTTTTGTGCTTTATCATGTAATCATAGAATAGTTTGAGTTGGACAGAATCTTTAAAATGTCATGCAATCCAAACCCCCTGCAATATGCAGGGACAGCTTTAACTAAACCAGGTTGCTCAGAGTCCCAGCCACCTCAACCATATAAAATCTGAACATCTCAGGATTTAGTGATTATTTTTAAATGTTTCATTTTTATTTTTTGCATGTGTACAATTTGGCACTCTCGTTCATTGATTGACATCCTTTACAGAGGCCAATTGCTCCTCAGTGATTTCTAATAGTCTCCCTGGTCTTTTTTGAATTCCTGTATGATCCTCTGTATCAAGTTTAAACTGAATGATCTCTTGATGGTAAATAGTCTTCTACACTGTTCTGTCTTACCATGGTGTTCACCTATGTATTAGTCAAGACTTTGATACAGGTTCATAGACAGTACAGTAACAAACCTAGAAATAATTTTTTATATGTCAAAGACATTCTTAGCTGATGAGTCAGCCTACAGACATTTACTTCCATCTAAAAAACTCAAGTGTTGTGGTAAATCGCTGGACTGATAATGCAAGTCCTGTGAATATGAATAGTAACAAACAGCTTACCTTGGAAATAAAATTATTTTCTGAAACTCCACATTTAGTGTCATATAATACCCTGATCTAAGGGTCTTTTTCTGTTATTTTCTGAATTTATTAATAAAATTTTGTGTACTATTTGTAGAAAAAAGAATGCCATTGACATAACTACGTCTTTTGGGCAGAAGTAGTTCTCAGTCTAGGACAACAGCCTACCAATTCTGCATTGATTACTAACTTGCACATTAGCTGCTTTAATAACAGTGCTTCCCATGCCTACTCTGTCTCAAAACCTAACAAACATAACCAGCGTAATTCCAATCCACATAGTTCTTTTTCTTTACATGAGAAAAAGTGCTCCCCAGAAGTTTGGTAGCTGCTGCAATGTGCTTATAAGCTCTGTGAAGAATATGTAAAGGATCTCTTAATTTTTCCACTTCTTAGTTTAAAGAAGTACTGTTGTGCCAGATCCTTGCTATTTAATTTGATTCTAGGTTTGCAATGATCATTTTCAACAACTTTTATATTCAACAAATACCTTTCTTGAAACTTATAAATGATGAGCACAAGTCCTTCCATTGGAACAGAATAACCTAAGTCACTGGTAGAGGCTAGTCACTAAAATGCTGGGTAGCAAACAGCAGAAGGATCTGTGGTTTTTTAGGAAGCAGGTTCACATAGGACAGCAGTGCCTTGCAGCTCCTTTGACAAAAGTGACCAGTAAGTAGCGAGAAGTGATTCTTTCTGTTCTCAACAAAGTGATCCCACATGTTGGATTCTCTGTCCTGTTGTGGAGACACATAAAAAGGAGAAATTAACAAATTCAGGCAGATTTAGCAGAGGACAAATAATGTGACAAGAAGAGTGAAATACACAGCGTATAAGAAGCAAAAGGACCCAGTCTTCTTTAGTGTGGAGAAAAGAGGTCTGAGGTGAATCTCTCTGTACTATTTGGCAACAAAACTGAGAAAAACTACAGTGAAGGTGGATTAAAATTTTTCTCAGAGGAGCACAAAGATCAGAAGTTGTAACTGGGTATCATCTGGTACAATGAAGAAAGTTCAGAGTGAGATGGTCAACCACCGGGAACGTTGCGTAGAGAAGCTGTGGGATGTTTGGTAGATTTTCAAAGGTTGACTGATGTTATGTTAGGGTTGCAGTTTGGAGACAGAAACACAACTGTTATAAACACCAATACAGTAGTCCAATTAAAACGATAGTTTTTGGTTTATTAAAAAGGATAGAATTACAGAATTTCAGCAAAACCACCCACAACGGAGATACTTTGACGATTGACCCAGGGAATTGTCAAAGGGTGAACTGGGAGATGCAGTATCTGGCCAACTGCTGTCCCCCCTGAGTTCATGAACTGGCCTTGTTTGGGGTTTATATTTTATATACTTTATTCCACCTCTGGCAAAATTTTCCTCATTGTCCTTTTGTTTCCAAACTAGTTATTCAAATTGATAGTTGTCTCTGGCTTAGCTGAAAAGAGTTTCTTCTCTGCTGTGAGGTGTCAACCTCTGGTTTCCCGGGAGTGAATAGACACCAAGTTTCTATGAATGGTAAAAGTTCATCTTCAGAGATGTGGATGACGATGGTCCTCTAATGGTGGTGTTCTGATGCTCGATGAGGGTGTTGGCTGAAGATAATGGTCTGAGGACTCTGCCATCCAGGGAGGAGAAGACTGATAGTTTATCTTAATGTGTCTTCTCCTAATGCCGAGGAGACAGCCAGTTTTCCCGTAAATCCTTTTTCTCCTTGTTAAATTGCAGGGTGATGCCTGCTTTTTATCTTAGCAAATTTTCAAGGCAGACTGAAACTTAAGACTATATTCCCCTATACAATGGTTTTATAATTTCTAACATGCCATAACCCATAAGAACATGAATTAACATCCCATATATTTTCACACAACTGGCTACTATAAAGGTCATGTGACAAACAGCCAAAGTTTATTTCTGGGTGTCCTCCTTTTATAGGCAGTTCAAAATTCCCGTGCCTGGATAAGTTATTGGTCAGGGTCTTAGCTCTGCCCAGCACCCTGCATTTGGGATTGGATGGGATTGGCTGGGTTCCCTGTTTAGGTTTGAATCTAACCTATCATTGCCTCACTTGGGGGCTTGTTTACTTCTATCCTACAATGAACTAGGCTAGCTGAATTGGATTTCTTATTATAGCCAAATTTATCTGTGCATCTTCAGACCAGCTGTAGTTGGGACAGACTGATGGCCTGAAACAAAGTAATCTTGCTCTGAAGGCAACCATGCTTTTAGCAGAGGTCAGAATAAAGCTCTTCAAAAGTCCTTCCCAACCAAATTTTTCCTGATTGGATGTCTGCAAATGTATGGTACTTCTACCTACCTATGACTAAAATATGCTGCAGCTAATACACTTCTGTAAACCTTTAAAGGAAAGGAGGGTTAGAACTCATGGACTGTGCATGGGCTTGCTGTTTTGAAGACAGGCTAGTGTCTAAATTAATTTAGGAAAAATCATATGGTTTGAATTATTTGTTCTCCTCCTGAGATCTGGCAGAAACCTGGAAGCATGTGACAAGATGTGAATAAAGAGCTGCACAACCTGAGCTTGACAGGAGTATTTTTTAAAAATTCATTTATCTACATGCCTACTGGGATTATTAACTGGTTAAGAGATTTGAATTTTAATAGATTGTCACAAAACTGTCTTTATAATGCAGTCAGTAAATTGTCTTCTGCTGCTGTAAGTAGATATCTGTGTATAACTTTGTCTTTTTTGTTAAATATTAGTATAGGTCATTAGAGATGGTTGAGATTTATTGCATACTACTGCATAAAATACAATGGGAGAAGGTGAGTGTCTTCTGGTTATATTCCAGTTATTAGTGTGGTACAGCCTTTGTTATGAGACAATGCACCACAAGTGACATAAAATAAAGGAAACCCAGGCTCAGTTACTCTATTTTTTACTGTTATGTTGACCTAATAGATGACCTCTTAGACACTTGAAAATTCCAGGGGAAAATCCTTTTTTTTTTTTTTTTATTATGGAAACCATGTTGAAGATTTTTTTAAAATTATTTTATACTTCAGGGATAAGAAAAAAGATTAATATCAAATTTTTTAATCTGGACACTTGGCCAAGGTATAAATTTTATTCAAGAGAGCTCAGATATCAAAAAAGTTAGATACTTATATAAGATCTGGTATATATTCACAATAAAAGCTTCTAAATAAAGAGTACTTACTGGAGCTATATCAGATATTTGCTTGTGAGAAATCTCACTGAAGTAACAGTGAGAGTCTGTTGCACTTATAGTTAATAGTAATAATAAATCTTTAACAACAGTAGAAATATTTAGAAATAGAGCATTCTAAATATTCCAGAAAAGGTGAAAATTTGTCTGTAAGATTAATGCCTTACTCCTTCAGAAGGAGATGCTCGAAATACAAATGCCATCATGCATGCTGTTCACCTTTGGTACAGTTCAGCTCCCTTGAAATTACATTATTAAAGTCCTCCTACTGCAGTGCTTTTTTGGCTTGCCTTCCCAACACAGTTTTTTGAGGGAGAAAAATTAGGAGACAGATCCTTAACAGCTTATAATTGCTAAGATGTTACAATATATAGACTAGTGAAAATGGTAGTTAGTCTGGTTTTGTTTTCTGGGGGGAAAGGGGACAGTGGAGGGAATATGCAATGGGATTTTGTCTCTTATGACCTGGACTAAACCTGTATCACATGGAACATCATGGATTCTCATGAGACAGGAACTGGGAGCACAGATTTGAGCCACTAATGAAGTACAGTGTACTCAGTCCTCTGTGCTGGTGCAGGCTCCCACAGTAAGCCACTATCTAAGGTGGGTCACAGCTGCCCACATTTCTGAGTATGGTGTTGTTCCCAAACCACCTTATTGAAGCCAGTATTAAGAGGGTGGACAGACCCATTTCAAATGTTTTTCCTCTTTCAGGTTGTTTCTGCATGCTGCTTTTTTGCAAGGACCCATAAGGTTCACTGAGTCCAACCCATTGTTCTCCTCAGGACAGACCCCAAAATCACATCATGTACCTGAGAGCATTGTCCAAACACCTCTTGAACTCTCTCAGGCTGGTGCTGGGGAGCCTCTTCCAGTTCCCAACCACACTCTGGGGGAAAAATATTTTCATGGTATCCAATCTAAACCCTCCCTCAGCTTCATGCCACCCCCTCAGGTAATGTCATTTGTCACCAGATCAGTGGCTGTTCCTCTGCTTCTGCTGTGAGGATCATGTAGACTGCAGTGAAGCCTCCCCTCAGACTCTTTCAGGCTAAAGAGACCAAGTGACCTCAGCCACTTCTCATAAGGCTTCCCCTCAAGACCCTTTATCATCTTCACTGCTCTGCTTTAGACAATTTCATGTAGTTTATTGTCTTTTAAAATTTATTTATTTTTATTATGGCACCCAGAGCTGACCCAGCACTGGAGGTGAGGCTGCCCCAGAGCAGAGCAGAGCAGGACAATGCCCTCCCTTGCCCTGCTGATGCTGTCCCAGATGTCCCCAGGACACGGGTGGCCCTCCTGGCTGCCAGGGCACTGCTGGCTTGTGTTCGACTTCCATATCCCTCCATGGTGCTACTCTCCAACCTTTTGTACCATTTATTTGCATAGAAAATAAAGTTAAATAATTATTACCTTTGTTTTTCTTCAAATCTGTCACAGAGATTTTTTTTTTGTCTAAAATAATCAAAAATCTTTGGGCTGCTTTTTTGCTCATGACAGGTTATTTTCTGGCTCTGCCTATCCCATCACAAATCAGTAATTTTACCATTTTATTCCTACAAAAGTAGTGAAAGAAAGAAATTCTTCCCAAAGGAAAAGCCTGAGGGCCATGTTGATTTCACACATTTAATTTAGCTGTTGCCTTCACTTTTTCCTCCCTGTCTCAACTACCATGGGATCCCTAGTTGACAATACATCACTTCTTAAATCGATGAGTCATAAAGAGGTTTTAGCCAAACTGAACATTTAAAATATGATGGTGCACTCTCTTCCAAGTCTCTGTCTGGTTAATTCGGTAGCAGAGTTTAGTATAATTTGCAAACTTTCACATTCTTTGTGTGGTTTTGAATTTTGCATCTTGCATCGACTTCTGAGCTATGAAATTAAATAGGGAATTTATGAGTTCCTTGTCAAGGGAGAAATATTTTCATATAGAAAGTGTTCATGAACTTCCTTTATACATGGACCAAGCATTATTTGATGGCTTGGTCATCATAGCTGAGTAAATATCTTCCTATGCATTTAATAATTAAATTTAATCTATTAAGTATTTTTGAACCTCTTGAAGTTTAACTTGTCTTTTTATCTTACACTATCAGTATGTTGAAGAAGTGAAAGAAAATTGTATATTATTATAGAGCAACCATTTGAATAGCTTCTTGTTCCAGACCTTTGGCTTATTTAAGGGAGTGTCAGTGCTGAAAAATATGGGATTTTTTTTTTTATCTGCTCTGGCTGCATTTTACTGCAGATGAATTTTTTTCCTAGTGATGGATGCATCAATTCTCACTCTCCACACTTGTTTCACTTGTTTGGACTATCAGTTTATGATGCTTCAAATGTATACAATATCACTACTTTCACAGCTGATGCAGAATCAAAGTGGTGGTTATACAATAATACAATAAATATTTACACAAAGGAATAATATAAACTCACTGCTAGAACAGGTACATGAATATGGTACAGGTATGTTTTTAAAAATCTTCCCTTCACACAAATGTTATTTCAGCAAAATCTATAATGGTAGTTAAGTCTGTCCAGTATATTGTGATTTACTGACATTTATAATAAAGACTCTTGTTTGCATTTAGTCTTATTAATTTTTCAATGCTTTGTCAGCCTTATACAGAATGAGAAGTCTTGATATAAGGGAACAATATAAATTTAAGACTTTATCATTTCACATGCTACTAACAGGCCACAGGATTCTGGGAGGAGTTGCTCACAGGTTTATTCTGTAAGCAGAATTGTGGGTAACTTAAGGAAGTTCTGTACATAATATTTTTTTACTAGGGAATCTCATATTTTACATTCAGATCAACTTTACTTACAACATGCTAGATGGGCACTCCATATGACTAACTGAAAAATGTTCCCTGGCTCTATTAAACCTATAACATGTTTGCACAGGATCTAACAGCCTGCTCCAACAAGAGAAAAAAAACAAACAAACAAGCCTTTTTTCATGACACATTATGTATGTCAAGTTATTCTTGTCTAACAAGAAAATTTCACTCACAATAAATATGTCATGGACAAAGGGTTTTCAAAGACTCACGGAAACCTGCTTAACAGGCAGAAAGGTGTTTTTATATAGCTTTTTGAAGGGATTGCAGAAAGTTGGGAGAGTACTATAAAGCAGAAAAATTAGAAAAATGGTGTAAAGTGAAACTGGCTCTATATCCATAGTGTTAAAGAAAGTCTACATTTTCAGTGATAGGCAAAGGTGGCTATTTGCAAATTTCTTCACATCAGTCTATCTGGACTGAAATTATTTGCTTTACACTGGCAAGAAGTGGAGAGCATCATATATCCGTTTGAGTGAGTATGGATGAATATAACCCATGTGATATGTGACTCTGTTGTGCTGCATATTGCTTTTGTCTGGCATTTGTCAGACCTGCTCATTTTCACAGAGAACAAGCATTTTCCTAATCCATTAGAATTCAGGGCAATTTTCAAGGCTGGTTCTGAAGTTGCCACTAGCAAGTCTTGTTAAATGGATATTATAAACTGATACATGCAGTCATATAAAAATTTTCCATGTAGACATTACAACAGTGCCTCCTGGTACTATGATAAATACATAATTAAAAACCCTGTTCAATTTCATCAGCACCTGGAGGTGTATTGGCAGCACACAGAAGATTATTCTGATCCATTATTCTTAATTCTGACACTGGATTATTTAATCTGTTTCACTGATTCCAATTTGTAAAATAGAAAGAAGACATGGGATTTCACTCTCATGCAGCTTTGATACGTGAGGTAGACCAGGCATCTTGTCAGACACTGGGAAATGTGTGTGTTTCAGACCTTT
The DNA here is from genome assembly GCA_013400215.1 of Cisticola juncidis. Classification (NCBI taxonomy): domain Eukaryota; kingdom Metazoa; phylum Chordata; class Aves; order Passeriformes; family Cisticolidae; genus Cisticola; species Cisticola juncidis. The sequence goes on along the minus strand of VXBR01001869.1, from coordinate 342,464 downwards.
ATTAAATTTGTTTCTGAACAAGCTCAGCCTAATTCAATGTCTGTTTCTGAAAGCAAAAGGTTTGGTTCGGTTTTAGTTTCTTTTCTTTAATTTTGTTTGGGGTTTTATTCTGTTTTGGTTCTTTTTAGTGTAATTTTTCTTGCACCGCCCTTCCAGCTTATTGGATCAGTCATGCTAACAGACAGTGTATGGATGGAACAAAATAAAAGGAAGGTATTTTTTTCCCATTTATGAGGAAAGAAGTTTATTTCTGCCATGGGATATAGTTACAGAAAAAAGACTTCATGGCTGATTGAGCACTGGAGAGATAACCAATAGTTAGCTTAAATACTGAACAGAAACCACTGAGATTTCAGTGCTGTTAGTTAGCTCTTAGTATCAGGTGCATTGGATGTGCCTGTTATTAAAGTAGGTTTTTATGCTTTGGAATTTTTGTTTAAATTCAACACTAATTAAAAGTTAGTGGTATTCATGGGCTGTGCTTTGTTTAGAGTCAGAAGTGGGACTAGTTGAATAAGACGTTAATATTCAGGCAATAAAACATGTGGCCAAAATGAAGAGTTTTGATATGAAATGAGATGATTAGTGTAGATGACTGCATGGGCAATTTAAAGCTTTAGTGAAATATATCTTTTGGCTTTGAAATTTAATTAATCCTAGCTCATTGCACAGTGCTATGCAGGGTTCAAGCATATGCAGCATTTATTATCATTCTGATTCTCAGGACTGCCAAGGAAATGCATTTCAAATTGCAAAGTCACAGCAATTTCTACCATGACAGGGCCAATTCAGAGATGGACAAAGAGTGCATTGAATTTAGTATCTAAATCTGAGAGCAGAAAAATCCAGAGGAACTTCCACAGTTGCAGTGGGATAAAACAGGAATTAGGCGGGCTAGGACAGCTTAACTAGGTGTGTTTTATCCAAAGCTTGTCTGTAAGGATTTTCTTGCTAGTGCCAGAGGGAATTGTTGGATCAAAGGAAAAGATAATGTGAAAATAGTATGTTCAATGATAGCACCTAGGGAATCTGTCAACAGCTTCATGTCATCACCTGGGATTACCTGAGCTTATGTTAATGTCTGTGCTCTATATATTGCATGTTGGTAGCTACTATCTTGTAAAATATTGTTTATATGGGAAGAAAAAGACCATTTATTGGTAGTTTTTCACAGTTCCATGTTGTTAAATTTGAATGCTGATTGACTATTGATGAATAGTCAATTCATCAATAGTTGGAAGTAGCAAGGAAATAGTACTTTAGTATTTTTTTTTTATAATGCATTGTTGATTTATCTAGCCCAGTAATATCTTTATGAAATAGCAGTGTGCTGCTTTTTGCTGAAATAGTGACTATGAGTATCCAGTTTATAAATTATTCCAATCAAGAAATGGAATAACTATGATCAATTTTTTATTCTGATAAATCTATTATGGAATAAATAAAAATTATGCTAGCATCTGGTAGGAGTAATACTTTTTAAAAAGACTTAAGTTATTGGCACGATAGCATTTTAAAAGTAGAAGTGATGATGACAATATACTGCTCCCTTATCAGAAAATGCAGCTGTGAAGAAAATTCCTCATCTTAGCAAGTAATCTATTACCTGTCACATTCTCTGCAGCTACTGATCTTCTTCTATTACAATATTAATTTATCTAATTTGGATATGAGGATAAGCAGAAGCATTTATTCCTTTTGTCACTACAGTGTTTCAATTACTAATATCTGAGTACACAAGAATTTGTGTTACTAATGAAATAATACTCCAAAATACTATGAGTATTATTTCAATAGTTAAAAAAAAGTATTAGCACACCTGCTGGAGTAAATTTTAGATATATTGTAAGGTGAATGTCACTATAAGGAAAGTGAATAGCATACAGAAACGTAGAGCAAGAAAATATCATGTTTTTCAAAATGAACCGATAATGCAAAGGTCTAGAGCTATATCACCTTTGTCTGCACAAAATATTTTAAATAAACTAATCTCATTAGCCCAAGGAGGAGAAATATGCCAGCAAAATGCTTCATGATGAAATTAAATTGAGCCTTATGCCACAAGCAGTGCAGGTTGTAAATCTTACAACTGAGGTACAGGAAACTAATCAAAATTAAGCATATTAGGCATATAAAGACGAAAATAAAATATGAGGATGCCAGAGGAAACAAAAAAAAAACCCCTAATTAATAACTGAATAAAATTTGTGTGAATGATTGTTGGGGAGTCATTGATTTTTAAATGGACAGTATTTCTATTATAGGACTAGAAGAGTTTTGATCAAACATTTCCAGCAATGAGTTTTCATCTTTGTGATTTCCCACAGGATGAATCAACATGGAGTAGATTCCTGAGACATGAAAATTGTGTTCCTGAGGAAAAAAAGAAGTGGTCTTCTTTTGTTTTGGTTGCCTTTTTTTTTTTTTTCTTTTTCAGTTGGGTTGGATTTTTTTGCTTTGTTTTATTTTGTTTTCTTTATTTAATGGAAAGAATAGAACAGTTCTCACTTCTCCTTTCCTTCCAAGAAAAAAAATCTTGGCTCATCTTGGGCCTTTTGACCTTTGGAAGAGCAAGCTGGTCAGTTTGTGAAGCCATGCCATGAGGTGATTTTCACTTAAGTATCAATGTTAAATTGAGACAAATAAATTGTAGGTATTTGAGAATCTAAACTTTTGGCAACATAAAATGACATATTGCCAAATTTTATCTTGCATTACATTCTTTCTGCTTTTAAAATATGCCAGAAGTCCTAGCCACTTAGTTTCAGTTGTTTTTCAACAATATTGGAGGCTGTATATTGGCTTCTATATCTATTTCCCTTTTTGAGTTGTCTGGAATATTCGGACTTGATTCTTTTAAAAAGGGAAAAATGGAAAAAATGGAAGAAACCTCCAGATTTGTGTTCTTTTTTCCATTTAATGTTTTGTAATTTTTTAGGTTGTATATTTTGTTTTGTATTTGTGAGACTTCTCTTTAGAACCGTAGTACTAGGCTACCTCACAATAATTTTTCTTTTACTAATCATTATCAGATTATAATATGTCTGTCACAATATTACAAACCTGTATTTTTTCAATTGTTTGTGCCACTGATAAAGTTTTTTCTCATCATCTTAAAGATCATAAAGAGGGTTGCATGAAGAACTGTTGATTTACTTCCTCTTTTCCTGTCTATGCTGGTAGCTGAGCATGATATTACTTTTTGTTGGTTTTGCTTTAAGTTTCATTTTCTTGGTTTTCATGGTTGAGATCCTGTATTGCAGCTTATCAGTATTGTTTGAGAACAGGATCATTTTGTGTGAACTCTGGATAGAGTTCATTTGATTTTTATTTATATAGAATTTCTGGGTTGGTATTTGACTGAATGTCATCAGATGTAGGCATATTTGAAAGTGGTGCTTGGGTTTGGTGGAGGTTTTTTTGTACATGTCTTTGTTGGTTTGGGACTTTTTTCCTACTGAAGGAGCAGAGGGGCTATTTCTTTTAATGTTTTAAACTTATTGCAGTGAGCTATTAATTGTATAAGATTTTTTGTAACTTGTTCATCAGAGGATTTTCCTGAGTTGTTTTCCTATGTAAATACTAAAGAAACAGAACTTTAGAAATAAATAAATAATTTTTAAAAATTGTTTTGGATTGAAACAATATTTTTTAGCTTTTTTTCCTTTCATGGAAACACTAATGTTTCTGTATTGCTCAACAAGTCTGAGATGAGGTTGTATTTTCTTTCTTCAGTGGTCTCACTGGAATTTAGCCTTTTCCTTTTTTTGAATTTACATCTTTCTTTAGTTATTTTGGAGATAAAGTTGTCCTTTTTTACTGACTGTGAAGCATATCTAGAATGTGTTGTGAACTAAGCAGCTAAAAAAATATGCAAAAGCAAAATGGTCTGTCATGCAAAGGCTTGTCACTTTGGAATTATTACTATTAAAGAACTAAGCACAGAGGTTATTGAGCTGCAGGTCTCCTTCTTGAAGGCCGAAGAATCACTGCAGTGTGACAGGTGCTGTAAAAGTTATATATTGAGAATAGGGAGCTTCAGCATTCAAGTTAAAATGGCTTTATATCTTCCATATATTTAGACAGATAAACCCTATTGCCCTGGTCTCCAAAAATACTTCCCATAACACATGTGAAACTTGACTGTTTGTAAATGTATTATAAGCCAAAGAGCAAAAAGCTTCAAAACAAGTGTGTAATTAGGCATCTGCACTAAAGAGTATGAAATTTCATATCGAAGCCTGTCTGCAGTTGTCTTGAAAGGGAAGGCAGGAGGAGTGGATTAGTCTGAAAAGTAGTAACAGAGAAAGAGCCTGATATGCTGAGGCATTTGGGGGATTTGCATACATTGCATATCATTAGGTAAGAGAAGTCATTTAACATCTGAAGTTAAGACACAAAATGATTACTGTGAGAAACAGCTGGCATTTAGATGAAGGAAATCCCAGGCTTGAGGAGTCTTGAACTTGGAAAGACTCATGCAAAAGTTCAGTTTTAGTTAATATGGTGTTTACCTCACATGTTTGTTGGAGAGCAGTACCTCTCAGCTTTTCCAGATGGCAGAACATGTTGTGTTTTGCTTTAACCACTTAGATCCACACATTAAAATTTTACCATTGTGTGTATATAGAGCTTGTTGTTTCACCACAGCAAGAACCATTTAGAAAAAAGAAGAAATAATTACAGAGAAATAGTTCAGTGTGGCAGTTCCTTATGTATAAATATTGCAGCCATGCTACATCTCAGGGGGTGAATGGCATAATATTAAAATGTGAAGATCAAATATACTGAATACATAGGTTTTAAACTTCCAAAGACAGAGGCTGTAGAAAGTTTGAGGGTTTTTGTCAATTCTGGAGTTGTTACAGCTTTCTTATATTTGTTGTCTTAACGGATTAGTGTTCACCTTAATTACCTCCCTTTGCAAACACTTAATTAGAGGTTATGCTCAACAGTTGCTGCATGGTTTGTTACTATTTTCCAAGTATTTTCTGACCAAAGAAACTATTAACAGATTATAGTTAAATATAAGTCTGAAAGATTATAATCTTTAAACTCCAAATATACTGTATTATCAGGGTTAAAACAAAGATCCATCTGTATATTCTTATTCTTATATTCATTATATTACTTACAGGCATTCTAGTACTTCATTATGAATTATTATATTCTAAACAATAGCATATGGGAAGATCCTAATACAAGTAAGCAAAACACTGAACACTGAAATTATAATTATTTAAAAATTGTTTTCCTTTTTATGGAATTACCTTAGCACCACATTTATAATTGCTTTTTGCAAAATATAAACAGTATTTTAATCTTATCTTAATTTTTTTTTTTAATAACATGATTACTTTTTCTGGCTGTATGAAATACATTCCTCATTCCTCATTCACATCCTCATAAAAAATTACCCAACAAACATAACAGGAAAAAAACAACTACATGCTAGTTTTATAACTAATTTATAATAGGCGTATTAATGCAAAAAGTTAACCAGAGAGTCCCACAGCCTCTCTTCTCTCTACTGCTACAAAGTCTGACTTTTCTTCCGTTACTGTATTTTTCCGGATTAAATATACTTACAATCTGATTTTTCAGAAGGTTTTGTCAGCCATTTAGATACCAGGCTGTGAATAACAACAGATATCAGCAAGTAATAAAGTTATGGCTGCACAAGAAGTAAAATACTGCTTAACTGAAGTGACTTGAGTGCATTAAGTGTTATGTCATTGTCTAAATTGTCCATAACTAGCATTTGGATACAGAGGGGGTTCTTGGTCAGCTGCTTTGTAAGGCTAAACTCTTCCTAGCAGTCTGGAAAATGCTGTGTGCACATCCACTTAAAAAATATTCAAATAAATAAAATATCCAATAGCTGGTAGCCAAATGTGTGCATAGGATAAAACAATTCCAGACTCAGATTCCCTTGTCTGAAGAGGATATAAGTGTGTATTATGTACATTTGTGCTGTGGCCGAAAATCATTGAAGTATGTAAGATTTCTACCATGGAAAGAAAACACGGGTTTGTAAAAACTTGTCAAAAGAACAGCAAAAGAGATTATTTATTCTAGCATGTTTCTTTTCAGCTGAAATTTGCCTCTTCTAAGTGCTTTTCCATAAATTGACAGAGTTTAAGATGACATGTTACTTTGTGGGGAAAATCCAAGAAATATGATACAGATATCACTAGAAGTCTTTGTATTTTAAAATATTTAGAAACCTGTTCTAAGATCAGAGTGGATGTCAAACTAGTGTTTTCCTTCCACTGTATTAGCTGATTTCTTTAGAGGCATGAGTGTGCTGTACTAAAAAGAAAATTAAAAGTAGCCAGTCTTGTGACTGATATTAAGCTGTTCAAAAAGGGAGTACCACCCTCAGCATCACATGCTAATTGACATTTATATACAGAAGTGTACACCCATGTAAGTATTGTTTTGGTGATCAGTCTTTAAGGCAATGAGAAAAGGGAACAACGTCTGACCAACAACACGGTATTTAATTTTTACATATAGGAATTTCTGCAAAATGTAATGTGTGAATTATAAAAGATGTGCAAAAAATGTAGTGTTATCCACAAGAGATTTTTGTTCTGACCAGTGGCATAATGTAATAAACAAGAGCTACAAAGGTTGGAAAGGAAATGCTCATGATAATCTGATGACAATAAAATGATCATCATATCTCATTGGTTACTTGCATTGTTGGGTAATTGTTCATCTGTTTTACATAAAGTTCTCTTTTGCCATTTGTCACTTTTATGAATTATTGTGAATATTGCTGCAGGGCAAAATGATCTTATGAAAAAATAGAAGTTGAGAGGAAGAGCACTTCCTTTACATGATGCAGGAAGGGATTAAACTAAAGTTTACAGGGAAGAGAACTTCCATCTATCCCACTTCTACCTTTTGATGCCAGTGTCAACTCGAGATGTTCAGAATCTGGAAAATGTTCAGAACCCAGCAGGTTTAGATAAGGAAGAAGCTCTTCATTATGAAGATAGTCAGGCATTAGAATAGATTGCACAGAGAAGCTGAGAATGCACCATCCCTGGAAATTTTCAAGGCCAGGATGGATGGAGATCTGAAAATTCTGGTGTAGTGAGGAGTGTCTTTGCCAAATAGATCCCTTCCAACCCAAACCATTCTATGATTCTGTGATTCTCTTACAATAAAGAGAAACAGAAAATACAAAATAAAAGTATGACAGGAAAATGCACTGAAAGATGTATTTTTTGTAGCTGCGTTAGGTTCAGGATGAAAGTGTTACAGATCTTTGGTCAAGGAGAGGGTTTGTGCAAAGACTACAAGGCAATCAGGAAAAAATTGGAAGTTAATATAATGGGAAAGAATAACATAATGCTGCAGCTCAGAGAGCAGTTTATTTATAGCAGTTTATTGACAGGATGAGAATATTATTTTTAGCAGCATCTTTTGAATGCTCTTTAGGAGAATTACATCAGTATAAGAGTCCAGAACACAGTACAACAACCAAAGGATTTGCCAGCTAAAAGAAAGGTTAATGTTTTTAAATTCAAAAATTGAAAATATTTTTCTTTCATTGTTCAAAGTGTTTTGATAATTTTTGTGCATCGCAAGGAATGTAAATTGGTAAAATCAGGATTATTTGCATAGAAATATTTCAAAGTTATCTCTATAAAGAAATGAAAGGCTATTTAATTTGCCTTCCCTATTTCTTGTATTAGAGCGTTGACTGGGAAAGACCAATAATACTTGTACAGAAAAGAACATAATGAATTTCACCATACAAATAAAAATTAACTATTTTTTCCCTTGCTGAAATCTGTCTGCTGGCAATGCAGCTATTTTATTCTCTTTGTTATGTTCTTTCCACGGTATTGGCAAGCAAGATCTGTTGGATGGAGTTTCCAAACTGCTTATGAGCAGCAACCTACCTGCAGCATGGTGCAATAACTTTAACCACAGGAGAGACCCTAAAGCAGTTGAATGAGTATGCTAAGTTACACAACAATCTTTGTCTCTTTAGGACCAGGAAATACATTAGCTGTGTGCATTTACAGGAAAATCTCAACTAGTGGAATAAAAATTCTGATCAGGATGAAAAAGCTATCCAATAGATGGCTTCTCCTGAACACCTCTAAACTGAAAAAGAATATTGTAATGTCTGTGTCATTCCTGGGCTAAACAAAGTAAACAAAGATGTCTCAGTAATTCTGCAAATTCTGGATTTACCCACATTATCATCAGTACTCTTTGATGAAAGTCCAAGAACCCTGCAATATACAGAAAAATACCCATTGACAAAAGTTAATTTTAGAAGACATTTAAGTGTTATTCTTATGGAGTTTGTTAGCATTTCTCCTGTGATGAGCAGCACTGGATTTGTTATCTTGTCCTGAGATTAGAAGAGGCTCTGAGACATCTGATTTAGTGGAAGATGCCCCTACTAATGTCAGGGGATTGGAATTTAAGGTGGCCTTTAAGGTCTCTTCCAGCCAAAATCACTTTATGATTCTAATTCTATAATCTTGTTAATATACATTTAACACATGTGTATCCTATTTTAAAAATATCCTAGTTTAAGTCATGTCTCATAAGGAAACAGCAAGGGAAACCACTTGTATGAAACATGAGAGAAAACAGGGAAAATTCAGGTTGTATAAAATCCTGCAGATGTCAGCACTTCAGGTGTTATCATCTGTAATTCCAGGAATGGAAATTCTGATGAATAAACTTTGCACTGATATGTATTTAACCAAGCCCAGTCATTTAAATAGATTTTTTCCAGCTTCCTTTACCATCCAACTACCTTCTGCAGGGGAGAGGTGATACTTTTGGAGGCCAGAATTTCACAGCAACCAGAGTCCAGCAGAGAAGCTGGAGAATTTGTCCATCCTTGAGACTAATCAAAAAGAGACACATAACAAGTATTTCTAGTATTTGAATTACTTGTAGCACCTTTGTAATTAATTTGTGCTCTGAAGAAGATGTAGAAGATGGTAGCAATAGGCAGGATATATAAAACCTAACCAGGGAAGTTCAATAAGAAATAAGATGGGAAAAGAATTCCATGTATCAAACAAAATACAATATTAATGGTTCTGTCAAAAACTTAGGAATTACTTTTTCCTTCTGGCAGGCTGCTCATTGTGTTGTACATCTTTGTCAAATGTTCCACAGGGTGTTTGGAAAGGAAATTATGCACAATGTGCTAAGATGTGAACAGTCAAAATGTTAAATATTTTAATTTATCTTTCTGTGAGAAAGTACATGTGGGAAACACAATTTATGTTAAAAAAAATCACCCCAATATTATTTTTGCTATGTCATTTTAATAAGTGTAGATAAACTGTAATGTGTCTGTTCAAAATTATTGGGAGGGGGGAACACAACAAAAAACCCCAAAACAACAAGTCAAGAACATTCCAGTTCTTTTGCTTTGAAAGGACATTACCTTTTTAAATACAGAAATACACTGATGTAGGAGGGAGAAAAAAGTCCAATCAAGATGAATTGTTTTGATTCTGTAGATCTCAGGTGGAATTTGTTTTATAATCAACTTTCTTTAGATTTAGCACGTATTACTTCCTGTGATCCCGGTGTTTAATCCCCTGCAGGAGTGGTCATATTCAAGAGATGTTCAGACAAATTGTATCTTTAGGGGAAGTAATAATTTTTTGCAATATTTAGCATGAATTCATTTTAATTCTGAAAAATAGTGGCATTTTCTCCTCCTGTTCAGACTTATTTACCTGTATGTTTATTTTTTTAGCTAGAGGCACATTATTTAATATTTACATTTAGCTTCAGTTTAATATTTATATTAAGTGTGTCTGGTAACATGACAAAGACAGTAGGAAACCTGTTTTCTCTAGATATATTTGCAAAACTGTGCATATAATTCCTATTCAGTGAGAAATCACTGAATCATTAAAATCCTCTATATACTATTCTTTTTGTAAATACAGAAGGTTAACTGATTTTGGTGTGGTCAACTATGGTCAATTACATGGCTCACAAAACATCTCTTTTTGTATTTTTGTGTGTTACAGGTAGCATAGTGTACCTTGGGATGATGGTGGGGGCATTCTTCTGGGGAGGCTTGGCAGACAAGGTGGGAAGGAGACAATCACTCCTGATATGCATGTCTGTCAATGGATTCTTTGCCTTCCTTTCATCCTTTGTCCAGGGCTATGGCTTCTTCCTCTTCTGTCGCTTGTTTTCTGGATTTGGGTAAGCTCCTCTGGTTTTGTTCATTTTCAAACTTCTGTGTGTTAATAAAACTTTTCTATTTGCAAAAGCATATTATTTAGTGTAGTAATGTAGTCTGTGTCAGCAGTGAGAGAATTAAGCAAGGTAGCTACTACACTTGAATAAAAACCTAAAGGGGAAGAATAATTTTAGGGGAAAGACACAGACTGAAAACTGTGGGATTGAATTTGATCTTACATTGCAAGAGAATTGTGTCGCAAACTTGATCAACTTGCTTCATTCTTTTATGCCTCAGCTTCTTTATGTATCTTGTTCAGTCAGCAACATAACACTCTCCTCACAGGTGTATGCTAGGATTCTGATAATATTTGTAAAGTTTCTAATGTCTTTATGCATACAAGATTGTTTATAATACTGTTGCATCAAGATAGTCAAATTTAAAATGCACCAAATGTTACAGTTCTCTCTGGAAGAATGTTGTTTATGGAACTGTGTTTTCTTTGCTTTCATTTAAATACCTTCCCAGTGATTAAATATATAAATTTAAAATTTATGAGCAGCAATGGAGACACATAAGTAAATTATTATGGGAAAGCCTCTACCTTTACTGCACCCTTGGATGACAAGAGCTCTGTTCTGTAGACTGCTTAGTTTAACACTTCTGGTCATTACTTGATTCAGATTAAGACTCCTAATTACATTTCCAGTTCAGACTATTGTCAGTCCTTAGCATGCTGAATAGAAAGGATCTGGTGAGAGCACAGCAATTGTGTTGTGAAGTCGTGCACATGAACTCCACTGTTTTTATAGTTTGTTTCCTTTCTGTTTATATAGCCAGTTCAGCAATGAAGTTGTGTGATATTTATGTTTTGGGAAATCCTTTGAACTCGTCTGAAGTAGGCTAGGGCTTGACATGAATACCAAAAAGAAACTACCATAGCACTCAGTAGTTTTAAACAGATTTGGGAAGAGGAATGGAAGGACAAGAGGCGAGAGAAAAATGTGAGGAGTCCTCTAGCTAGAAGAATCTCCTTAGTCTGTCACCAGAATGTCAGATAGGACTTTATAACACAACAGGGGGAAATGGCAATATTCTAATTCCTATAAACCCCAAATCCCATAGAAAAGCAAAATGTAAAAAATCCTGTATCATAAGTCAACATCAGTTCCAGGAGCTATTTTTTTTCACTCCATGGAGAAACACTATAGATCATGTTTCATGACACTTTCACTCTTCTGAGATCCTGGCAAAGTTGAGAAGTTTATTTTATTACTGCTTAGCCTGTCCTATTCCCTGGGGCAGCTCTGGACCCTTATGCTACAAAAGTTTGTTTTTTGGCAGACAGGTTTGGCTTTAACCTAAATTGTCCCTTTTTGGGGATACTGCAAAATATGTACTTATGATGCCCTATGAGAAACTTTCCTGCACCATTTCCTCCTCACCTGTCCAGGAGCTTTTACAGTAAGAGTCAGTGACAGTAGCTTTCCTTCTGATACAGGTATGTCCTTACCTGGGAACCATGTTCTCTGGTGTACCCAGCTTAATTATGATTAATCTTCCTTGAAGAAGCAGGCCCTTCATATCTGTATCCTATACTTTCCCCACTCTGTTCAAAGTCTTCCTACCTCATCTTTGAAAGCTACATGAAGAGATGATAGATAATTTGTCACCATGTACTATATTTCAAATGGACTCTCCAAAACAAAACACACTCCAAACCAATCAAACAACAACAGCAAAAACAAAGACAGCATGAACTGAAGAGTCATTCCTCATTCCAATTACTGCAGGAAGAGGCTCACGGCTGGCTCATATTTTCTGTTTTCTTCAAAGATTGGATTTTTCCCCAAATAATACCCTTCAGATGCTATCAGGGTAGCAGTGTGAAAGCCATGAAGTTTCTAGAAAATAATGTTTCTCAGACCCTCCAAGATGAGGAAAAGCTCATCTTGATGGGTGTTTCCCCTTTTCCAGTCAATGGGCACCTCACCAAATTGCCATAATTTCACAGACATGGAGGAGAGTGGCTTAGAAACTTTGTCTTCCAATTCCATCAGGACCCACAGATGTATCTTATCAGGTCCCATCAGCCTGTGTGACTCCAGGCTACCTAGATGTTCTCAATTTCTCCTAAACTGGGACGTTGCCATTCTTCCAGCTCCCCTGTCTTGCCATCTGCAGTTGGTGGGAGTGGAGCTCTTAATGATGAAGACTGAGGGGAAAAAAAAGTTGTTGAGTGCCTCAGGCTTCTACATATGCAGGTAACCAGGTCTCTGGTTTCCTTTGGGAAAAGACACATAATTTCTCTAGTCCTCTTGATGACATTCCAGTGTACCCCTGTTTTCAAGGGAGGATGCTTTGTTCCAGTAATTTTGTGGGATTCAAAGGGCCCAACTAAGGAACTGGAATGATATCTTTCAAGGGAAAAGCTGAATGATATGTTTTAAAGGCAAAATACTATTGTTACTCAGACTGGAGAGGAGTAGGAGTTTTCTAAAGTGGCAGAGCGTTATCTGGACAATTTCTTTTAATTAAAGAGCACTGAAATATTAAGAAGTAATCAAATTATATAAAACCATTTAGGAATATAGAGTTTAAACTGCTCTGTTATCTTCTAGATCATAATAATAATAAAAAGGTTAAGAAGCATGAAAAATATCACCAGAATCTCATAGAAGATTTTATTTATTATAAAATACTATAAAATATATTCTTAATCACTTGCAGTGAAAATGTGTTTATAGAAGTAAAATGTTCAGGGGAAAAAATACCCCTTCAGCTACATTTCCACCTCATTTTTAATCTGAACAAACCCTGAGACTAGTAAAACTTCTGCAGGAAAGATAAGAGATTTTGAATGCAAACCAGTGCAAATAATATCATGATACTGCTGCATAAAGAGTATTGAGACATACAAAATTCTGAAAGGTAAACTTAAGCTGAAAAAAAAAAAAGAAGAAATGTTGGAAAGTCTGAAAAATTATTTCCTTTTCCAGAAAATAATATCAGAACTGTGATTCTTCCATAGATAATTGAAAATTAAAACTCAAATGGGAATTGAATTCTAAAGCCTGAAAAAGGTCTAGGAGGGTTTTAGACATGGTTTCCTACAAAATGAAAAGATATAGAAAAGGTGCAAATATTTATCATCAAAAAGCACCTTATTGTATCTGTCTGAAAACGTCAAAGGAAAATTTCTCTGATACAAAGCATAACTCACAACAGAGCTGTTAACTTGAATGAAACTGAGCTGTAGTCTGTTCAACACTACCACTGAAAAACATTATTCTCAGCTACATAATTTTATCCAATTGCTAGGAAACATTAATCTAAGCTATTAGTTTCTTTTTTTTTATACTGATAATTTTAGATGCAATTTTTTTAAAAGTACAACAACTAAATCTATAATAAAGTGATTAAAACTTCACTACAGATTTGTCTCATCCCAGTAAATTTCATTTTGGTTATTTTGAGATATGCAGGGATTATACAATTTTGGGGAAAAAAATCATGCTTATCCAGCCCAAATGTTACTTCTAAAATAAATCAAAGTCTTCATACAGTTAAAATTAGCTGAAAAACTATCTTTAGATGAAATACGATTTAGAAATTTTTCAGACAACTTCATACATTTGCTCCTGGTAGAAAGATATTCTTTCTCCTGAGCAAAACAAAAATTCCTAAATGAATATGTCTTATTTTAAAAACACACAGTATTTCCAGACTGTGAAGACCTCTTTCAATTTGCCAAAATTGCCAATTCGGCAAAATTTCTACTCCAGGCCCTCAGAAATATGAGGAAATACAGGTTAGACGTTGTTAACTGATGTAATTAAAAGTTATTATTTTCCTCTGCCTGTTATCCCTTGTGAATAGAAGCCTTTGTCAAGATATATTATGGTAACACTCCTTTTCCAGACTGCCTTAGACTGTGCTTCATTAAATCTGTGACTTACCTTCAGACATTTTTCTTCATCCTTCTTTAGACAATCTCTAAACCTTCCAGCAGTTCTCCTTCTACATTATTGGGATCTACCACAGAGTGCTGGTATCACTATGTTAGAACAAAATTCACAATTCTGATATTTTCTCAAATTCTTCATGTTTTCATGGGGAATCAAAAGCAAAAATCCAAGATTGTGAATGTAGTTTCCTGTAACTTGCAGGTTTGAGGGATTGCCTGTGTAAGTCCACACATCCTGATTTTTACCAGCAGTTTTGCATATTATGTCTAGTGGCAAGAAACACTTAGGGTTATATGTCCACCTCTTAAAGACTATGGCATGAAGGGTATGCAAGAAATCTACAGGTATAACAACTGCAAAAATCTTCCAACGGAGATGTAGACCATGTGGAAACAGGACAAGATGGTTGGCCTACAAGGAGCTCCTTCAGGAACTTCAGATCCAGATCAACAACCAGCTTTTATAATTTTATGTCATCAGTATTTAGTATCATGTCATATTTATCTTTTACCTCTTCATGTCCACTTGTTTCACTTCCTTTTCATGAAGCACCTTGTATTCTCTCACTCTCACAAGGCTGTGATTCCTGCCTCTGATTCCTCTTCAGCATCCAGCTGTGTCCTACCAAGGGCTATCAGTGCTTTAACACTGTGAGTTAATGAATAGCTCTGCAGCTTCAAAGCTGATAGACTATGCCAAAAGGGATATATGCTTCTCAGTGGAGCCAAGTAAGCAGCTGGCAAGGTCTGAGCTTCACAAATAGCTTTGATTAAGTCCTTGCAGCTTCAGATGGGGCTCAAGATTGATGAATCTAAACTTCAGAGAGAAGTGGTCTTCCCTGAACTTTCTCTTCCCTTCCCTACGAGAAGAAGAAGAAGTATACTTATGAGAAAAGGAAGATTATACAAAAGTGAGAAAAAGACTAGACAAGGGTAAATAAAGAGAAACTGTATGACAGAAAAAAGATCAAAAGAAATATTGTGGAATCATGGAATTATTTAGGTTGGAAAGGATCTTTAAAATCATTGAGGTCAACCATCAACCTAATACTGCCAAGTCCACCACTAAGCCTTATTCCTAAGCACCTCATCTACACATACTTTAAAACCCTCCGGGGATGGACATTCCACACTTCCCTGAGCAGTCTGTTACAATGCTTTGTAAACCTTTCCATGAAGAAATTTTTCCTACTATGCAATTCCTCTGGCACAGCTTGAAGTTATTTCCTTTCACTCTGTTTTTTGTTACTTGGAAAAGGAGAGACCAATCTGTCACAATTAGACATGAAAATAAGGATGCTTGACTCCAGCAGGTAGAAAACATCAAAAGGCCAAAGCTTTATTGCAATTCCTTTGTCTTTTTATACCCTGCTCTGCTAACAAGATGTGCCATTGGTCCACAGGATGAACACCTCTCTCCGTTGCTTCAGTAACACAAACAAAGCGTGGGAGAGGGGCTGTTGTGACAAAGGAATATTGTTTACCCAGAAATGTTAAGGGAAGGAAAAGTGTTTACACAAAACTGCCTGAGAAAGGAGAAACTGCTGAAAACTCTCCCTTGGGCAAGTCAGCAATTCTCAGGCTTCAGAAAATCGGGCCCATACTGATCTGTCTACACCGTTTTTCAGGTACTTGTAGGGAGTGATAAGGGTTTTTCTTATTTTCTCCAGCTGAAACATCCCCCGTTCCTTCAGCCACTCGTCTTATGACTTTTGCTCCAAACGTTTTGCTAGTTTCATAGCTCTCTCTGAACATGTTCCAGCATCCAGATGACCTTCCTGTGGTGAGTGAGTTTAGGAAAACTAAACACAGGATTTGAGCTGTGGCCCCACCAGTGCCCAGCACAGGGGACAATCCCTGTGTCCTGCTGGCCACACCACTGCTGATCCAGGCCAGGATGCCCTTGGCCTTCTTGGCCACCTGGGCACAGCCTGGCTCATGTCCAGCTGCTGTCACAGCACCCCCAGGGCCTTTCCAGCCCCTCTGTCCCAGCCTGTGGCCCTGCCTGGGGCTGTTGTGACCCAAGGGCAGGAGCCAGCCCTGGGCCTTGTTGAACCTCATTGGCCTCAGTCATGATCCAGCCTGTGCAGATCCCTCTGCAGAGCCCTCCTGCCCTGCAGCAGATCAGCACTGCCATCAGACTGGAGTCACCTGTGAACTAACTGAGCGTGCACTCAGTCCCCTCATCCAGATCCTCAGTGAAGGCATTAAACAAAGCTGGCCCCAGTACTGAGCCTTAGGGAACAGCACTGTAAGTCCATCCACTGCTTTCTGGGCCCAGCCATCCAAGTAGATTTTTATCCACTGAGCAGAGCAACTGACCAAGTCATGGGCTGCCAGTTTCTCCAGGATAATGCTTTGGGAAATGGTGTAAAGGCTTTACTAAAGTCCAGCTGGGCAACAAATACAATTGCTCCCTCATCCACAAAGTGGGTGACCCCGTAATAGAGGATCTCAAGCAGAACCTGCCTTTCCCAAACCAGCCCCCTGATGCCTGGGTCTGATCCCTTGGTTCTCCTGAATGTGCCATGTGATGGCTCAGGCTGATCTGCTCCATGACCTTCCTGGACACCACAGTCAGGCCTCCTTTCCCAGATCCTCCTTCCCACCCTCCTTGTAGATGGGCATCATATATCCCAACCTCCAGTCCACTGACACCTCCCCAGTTAGCCAGGACTGCTGGAAAATGATGGAAAGGGGCTCAGTGAGCTCTTCCATCAGCATCCCAAGAACCCTGGGGTGGATCCAGTCCAGGCCCACACACTTGAGCATGTCTAAGTGCTGTAGTGGGTCACTGAACATTTCCCTTTGGATTATGTGGACTTAATTCTGCTTCTTCTCTCTGTCTTACAGATCAGGAGGCTGGGTACCCTGAGAACAGCTGGTCTGACTATTAAAAATTGAGACAGAGAACACCCCAAAGTTTTTTTCATCCTTTGTCACTGTGTTTCCCCCTTCATGTTAGAAAGGCTGGATAGTCTCTTTAGCATGTCTTTGTTGTTAATACATTTACTGAAACATTTTTTTTTCCCCTTTTACAGCAGTAGATAGATTAAATTCCAGCTGGGCTTTGGCTCTCCTGATTTTCTCCCTGCGTGACCTCATGACATCCCTGTACTCTTCCTGAGTAGCCTGCTTACCCTTTCATAGATCCTGAACTCTCGTTTTTTTTCCTGGAGTTTGGATCTCTGTTCAGTCAGGCTGGTCTTTCCCCTGCTGGTCCAGCTTTCAGCACATGCTCACAGCCTGGTCCTGCATTTCTAGGATTTCTTTCCTGAAGAATGCCCAGTGTCCTGGGCTCATTTGCCCACCACAACTGCCTCCCAAGGGACTTTCTCAGCCAGGCTTCTAAAAAGGCCCAAGTCTGCCCTCCACAAGTTCAAGGCACATGTTCTCCTTGCCACCTTCCTTCCTTCTCCCACGATGAAATGCTCTGTCATTCTGTGATCACAGTGGCCCAGAGAGCCTCCAGCCATCCTATCACATCACCCACCAGTCCTTCTCTCTTCACAAACAACAGGTCCAGCAGAGTGCCCCACCTTGCTGACATCCTGACCAGCTGTGTCAGGGCATTTTCATCCACACACTCCAGGAACCTCCTGGACTGGTTCCTCTCTACTGTGTTGCTTTTCCAGCAGACATCTGGCAGGTTGAACTCCTCCACAAGAACAATGGCCAGTGATTGTCAAAGTTCTCTCAGCTGCTTCTAGGCTACTTGACCTGCCTTTTCTTCCTGGTTTGGAGGTTTATAACAGATACTAACTATGGTATATGTCTTTCAAGTAGAAACTTGAAGGATGAAAAAGAAGAAAATCTACAAGAATTCATTAGCAGTGATTTTGTGTTTACCAGTATTAGCATATATGAAAGCAATTTATCTTGTCTGACATATCAGACAAATTCTTTGCTATTATATGCTTGAATGTAAATTAAACTTTTTTTTAGTAGTATTGGGTAAATATGGGGAATGAATTATTTATTCGTCAATTCATCTTTCATCAGAACTGACTAATGTAGAGTTCAGTAAATTATCATGTGCATTTTTTTTACAGGGACTCTTGCTATTAATAGCACACAGGCCACTTGTGTACCTGCAAGAAAACTTCCTTATTATTCATAGTCCAAAGAAATACTTATATTTAAGATGGGGACAATGATAAGCTAAGCTTACTCTTTAGGGTGATGCAGTTTCCTGTGGCTTTATCCAGCAGTTCTCAAGGAAAATGTCAATCTGTTTGCTCACCCTTAGAGCAAATTATACTTTGCCAGTCTAATGGCAGTTCTGAAAGGAAAACAACAGAGATATTTTTCACTGAGACTTGTGCTACTGGGGTAGAAAACTGTTAAGAAGAGCTGTTATATGCAGTTGAATGGAAGGACAAGGAGTGATGGGCTGTTTCTAAATCTCTGAAACTGAGTTTTGAGCTGTATAACTTTTTAACAAATAGCAAATAACAAGGTGACAATTTGTCTCACATAGACACTATCTATTTTTATCCTGGATGTTGTTCAAGTTTGAAAGAGAAGACAAGGTATTTCCGAAGAACACCATCCTACCTTGTATATTTAGTATTCCTAAATGCTTTTTGTCCTAATTATCTCTGTTCCTTGTATGTTTTTGCATTTCAAGCCCCTTTGGCTAGTGAATCTGCAAATAAACAATAGCTTCTATCTGAAGCCAGAGGTTTCTGAATGCCTCACAGACGTGTTTTCATCCCAGCTGTCACACTGTGCAGTTGCCAAAATCTGTTGTGACAAATCACAGCTCTGAAGGTAGATTAGCAGACATTTATCATCTTTGTTTGTAACAAAGAAAATGCAAATGTAGCTTAGGTTATTGTTTGTTTCACTGAATCCCACTCTCCTGAGGTGCATCACTTAAATCTCCTTTTGGTTTCACTTTTCTCACAATTTCACAGAACAAACATGAACTGAGAGTGTACATAAATGCATAAATATGCATTCTCCCTTGCTCTGCCTACATCTGATGGGGTTTACTACATAAGATGAAGAATAATTGAAAAGATCAATATTTATCAGTTTTTGATTGACATTTATGCTGTTCTCCCACATATAAACAATATGTGCAGCAGCAAAATGTTCCTGCTGTTTCTTCAGTGTTGCTCTTGCATGTATTTCTACATATTTACAAGAAAAGCAAGGCTGAAGGCATACATCTTTTTATTTTACTTGAAAAGTCTGATCCTTATTGAGTGGGAGCACTTATTTCATGATCTTAGGCCAAGTCCAATGAAGTTTTGCCTTGTGTTGGCATTAGATTGTGTCTCATTACAGAATGTGTAATTCAGAAGAGAGATATCACTTGTGATCATCTTTCCAGGGGTTTAGATCAGTGGGTTTTTAATCTTTAAAAAAATGTTCAGACTCCACACAATTTATCTGTGAAGATATTAAAAAGTACTTAGTTTTTGTACATACCAACAAGATACATAATTTTGTAACCCCTAAGGAAGTAGTGCATGGACTTCTCTCTGTTATCTGTGGGTAACATGTTTATATCCATTGCTTTGGTTAGGATAACTGAAGAGATAGCAGAAATGAATAACAGATGAGACATAAAAATTTCAGCCTGTTTGAATAATTTGTGTTTACGAAAGTTAAGCTCTTTCCCATTTTTAGAATTAATCTAAGCTCTTCTCAAGTCAACACAGTTTTCATGGGCTTTTCATCTGCACAAGCAGACATAAGACAAGAATACAGTTTCGTGTATCAAATTATTTTCTACAAGTGACAACGAGCTGTATAAGTACAGTAACAGCAAACAGCCCCCTGTATCATACCAATTAATAGCTAGAAGTAGACTTAACACTGTATCCTGGAGGAAAATAACATTTGCATTTCCCTTAAAACAAAAGATGAAGTCTTCCTACTGAAAAATTAGTAGCAGCTCTGCTTTTAATTTTACTTGAAATTTACTCCTGTTCATGCCACCCTGCATTTCACAAAATGTTGGTGGGCAACAAAGAGGCAGTTGCTTTTAAACTTACAATACAGAAATGCTGAGAATCACATTCTCTTCCTTCCATATAGGTATACAAGGTCTCACCTTCACTGCTCAGAGGCACTGAATAATTAAGGGTTTATATGAGTCCAAGTGAAGATGGGTCTAGCTTAATTTTTTTTTTTTAAATTGTAAAAATTACAGTCTTCCTTGCAGCTGTTGGGTGATTTGGTGCTGAGGTTTTTTAAATATGAACTTTTGATAAGCTCATTCATAAATGGCAGTAGCAGGTGAAGGATCTGAAAAATTCTCACATGAGAGTGATGGAAAAAGTTGGAGATACTCTGATCTGTTCTTGCTCAAGTCTTTGAGAGGTAGTTTATGCTTCTGCTAGCAGTGTTCAGTGTACCAGATACCATATTAGTTCCATAATAGAAAATTACTGTAGTACCAAGCACAAGTTAAAATTTATGCAAGTCAGGAAGAAATTTCTTTGCTCCTTAGAAGTGGATGTTCTTTTCTAAGGAGCAAAGAATGACTCTTCTCAAGCTGCATTCAGTTTGTAAGGTGATTTCTCATTGTTTGGTGTGATAACAGTTGCAGCTCTTTCTAGTCCCTCTTCCTGCTGTCACTTGCTCTGCATTTAGGAGCAAGTTTTAGGGTATGGAAACATGGATACTGCCACTTTGAGATTGTCCAGCATTAAGAGCAAGAGAATAGTCTTCAGCAGAAGGATGCCTCCTCTCCATCTCCCTCCTTGCTCCTCAACAGTTTTGCTGTTGATTAGCCTTTCCAAGATTTTCATGATAGATTTTTAGTCTTTGCAGTAACTTTGGGATATTGGAAGAGCTTCATAGGTGCCAATATACTAAAATATTATAGCAGTATTAGTCTGCACTTACATGAGGCCAGGGGAAGAGTTTAACCAGCTGAGAAGCAAATTTTCCATTCACAGGTTTAAGGTGCAAAAAAGTGCACAACACACTTTACTACTCCATCACTATGAAACAGAGACCTACACTCTACATAGCAGCAATTTTCTGTATGATAGAAGCACATCCTATATTTCTCCTTTAAACTCTAGACGAGTTATTTCCACTGTTTAATGAATACAAACATAGTATCTGGACTTTAAACTGTTTCTTAGCCTATTGGTACTCACTGGAAGTGCCAAATAAACCAATCAATTGAAACAGAAACACTGTGCATTTTCAAAGCTGATTATTTTTTCCTGCTTATTTGCACATCCTAAATAAACATTTTCATTTTCTGGCTCTAGAATTAATTTTACATGTATAAAAGGTCTATTTGCTAGGAAAGTTGCCCTATTGATTTGGTCAGTATAGACAGGCCTTCTTCTGCAGCTTTGGAGAGCCTTTAAGGATGTATGTCAACCCACCTGGATCAGTTTTAGCTGCTAAAGCAGCATCTACATCTCATTATCCATGATATAGCTGGTTCATGCTGACAGGTGGGAGATACCTTTTGTGCTGCTTTTAGTCAGGTTCTCTACCTTTTGTGATATTAAGACAAAGTAGGTTTTCTCAGCTTGAAACATCCACCCAAAGGATGCCATGAGCAACATATTAAATTAGATCTTCCTGGAAGTGGGCACCTCATCAGCACTTTTCATCTTTGTCAGAAGAGAGGAAGATCTTGTTTCTGGTTCTACTAGTAAATTCTTAACTTTAGAAACTAAACTCCAATTAGAACCGTGTGTATTCCAAATACTGTGGGAGTGCTGTCTCTGCACCCTGAATGGTTTACATCATAGCTGTAATCTGTTTATATTTTGGGAACTGGAGAGCCCTGAATCCATAAAAGCACTGAGACAGCAGGGTTTCCCCATCACAGGAAAATGAGCTGTGGTTCTACCTTGGACCATGCCCCCTCATTTTTTCTGCAGCCCAGGCTTCCAGGGGAAGCTCCAAGAACAAGATCTCTTGTTGCCTATAACAGGGCAGTTCCTAGTGAAGGCTTTTAGTATTTCCACCCATGAGAAAAAATGGGATACAGCCCTTGTTAGCTGTGTATGTAACAAGAATTTCTAGAGGTGTAAGCTTTTGTGTTACCAGCAGAACCTTTAACAGCTAGCAGGTTCAACTGTGCAAAAGATTAGTGGTAAAGCTAAATACTGATCAGCAGTATTCCAGAGAAGAAAAGGCTTCAGGATGCCCCTATTGGACCCTCAGTACCTGAAGAGATCCAGTAAGAAAAATGAAGAGAAACTTTTTACAATATTGTGTAGTATTAAAATAAGGGGGAATGGCTTCAAACTGAAAGAGGTTTAGGTCAGATATCAATAAGAAATTCTTTCCTGGGAAGATGGTGAGGCACTGGAACAGGTTGCTGAGGAATGCTGTGCCATCCATGGCAATGTTCAAGGCCAGGCAGGATGGAGCTGTGAGAAATCTGGTCTAGTGAAGGTGTCCCTGCCCATATGAAGGGGTTGGAATTAGTTGATTTTTCAGGTCCTTTCCAACTAAAACTTTCTATGGTTCTATGAAGAGGTGTATAAAGGAAAAGAGAAAACAGCAGTCCCCTACAGAAGCTCAGTCTAGTACTTCATCACAGTACATGAAGATATACTAAAATAAGCCGTAGAGCTGTGGCACTGAATTTTCTTAGTGGTGAAATATAATTTGTGTATTCATGTTTCCTTTATCAATATCTGTTTAAAACTGCTGTTTGCTTCCACTTTGGCAGCTCCCAGATGACATTACAAATATGCATTTATCTTTAAAATTCACTTAAAAAATCAAATTTAATTTTAAAAAATCGAACTTAAAAATTCAAACCATGCCATATATTGCTTTAAGTTACGGAATCTGAAGGTATTTTCTTCATTGGAAAAAATAAAATCCACAGACACTTGTCTTGATGTAGAACAAACAGCTTGTGTAGTGAGCAGGTAAAGGTAGTAAAAGATGACTTGGAAAGTGATACCAAAAGTAATATCTATTTTGAGTTACTTTGATCTTTGTAAAAGTTAAGTCTTCACTTTTTTTTTTGTGCAGCTTCAGACATGTTTATTTTACCATGAGAAAGAATGAATATTATATGAATGCATATGCTTTTCATAAAAAGAAATAAGCAAAAAGGCAGCATGGGCTTAGCTACTCATGTAGTGCAACTGAATAGAATGTGTTTTGAATTGCATGTAAAAAACCTCATTGACAGTTGGTTAGTTCTTGGTTACCTAAATCGTGGGAGGTAAGACTTATATAAATACCTATTATTCTTAGGGAAAATTATTAGTATTTTTCCATTAGAAGCAGTGTATTTTGACATTTGTCAGTAGACTGCCATGATTTTGTAAATGGTGAAAGTCAAGACTGTGCTGGTTTCTGTTGCAGTGACTGACACATTGAGAATTCCCTTGAAACATTGAATGCAAAAAAATAGTACATAGAAATTCCAAGGAAATATTTAACAAAAATTGCATCCAAGCTGGTGAAAGTTTTCTCTAAAATTCCCCAATACATGGTACAATTTGAGAAAAACGCTTGCCAGAGAAGCTGCCTTGCATTTGAGGTTTTTGATGACTGCTGCTACGGGCTTGTTCAAACTTTATGCAGCTGTTACTCTCTTGCTTAATCCATGATCTGTATCTCCTTTTAGGATTGGTGGAGCTATGCCAACGGTCTTCTCCTATTTTTCGGAAGTGCTTGCTCGGGAGAAACGAGGTGAACACCTGAGCTGGCTCTGTATGTTTTGGATGATTGGTGGCATCTACGCTTCTGCAATGGCTTGGGCAATAATTCCTCATTATGGTAAGAAAAACCGTAGAAGAAAGAAAAATCTCCTTGTGATTTGGAGGTCTTCTAGTACAAAAGTAAAGATCTTGAGGTATAGCCTTAAGAAGGGTCTTCATGTCTGTTCTCAAACTACTGACCTAACTGACAAAAATAAATTGATTTTTTTGGAGGGTATAGTGGGACTAGGTTGATTGTGAAATAAGAAAGAATTCATTACATGATGCAAAACTTCACCAATATCCATATTTAGTCAGATTCTTTAAATTACTGAAAACTTGTACACTTGAAAATGTAGTAGGTGTTATTGTTAAATGTGGAGAAAGTAGATGATGTGGAGATTTGCATCAGAGAAATTTTAAATTGCTGGAATGTTAAATTAGCAGTCCTTTTGGCAGTGATAGATTGTGAAGTAAATATTCTTGAGAAGAAGAGTAAGAACTTTCTTAATGTTTGCAGTGCTGAAATCTTAAATTGGTCTCAAAATAAAGCTGTATTGAATGTTTTTTAGTAGATATTTTTAGTGGTGTAAAAACAGATAAATGGAATACAGTATATTTAAGTATGAGGGCAATGGTTGAAGTTATACTCACGTGAAATATAAACTACTTTGTCATGGAGCTCTTCAATTGCCCTGACATACTTAAACATAATATGGAGGTACAGATTCAGTTCTTTGTCTCCCAGGCTTGCCTTTTAGAAGAGTTAAGTGCTCACGGGTCTCCAGGGTTGCTGAGACTGCTCAGGAGCTCTTAAAAATCAGCTTCTCAAGCAGTTCTCTCTGGCAGGCCTCAAGTGAAGTAAAGCAGCACTGTGAGTTAGCTGGCATCCAAAGCAGCTTTCTTTAGCCAAGCAATGAGGTTTTTTGAACCTATATAGTGGAGGTTTGCCCAAAGTGATGGGAACATTTAGCAAGTGATAATGTCCAGAAATAAATTATAACAGTGCAGACTAATCAAATACCAAGACTGTTGCATTAAAATTAATTTTAGGGTTCAGTACACTCAACCTGAATCTATATCTGCAACCTTGCCTTTTGACTTTGAATTGCTGGAAACAAAGAGGAATTTCTGCTGACAAGACACCATATAGATTTCTTTTTTCCCAAGTAGTAAATTGCTCTGGATGCCAAGTACTTTTTTTGCTTTCTTATGGACTTTTATTTTTTTATCTTTCAGTGGAAAATGCAAACATTGTGACAGACTGATTTACATAGGTTGTCTAATTTCATGTAGATCTTATAAATAACTTTATATCCTTTAGAGAGGTGCTTTTAGAACATCACTTGTCAGTATATTTTAATATGGTAGACTTATACCAAACTACAGGGAAAACATTTCTTCTCTCTTGAGCAGTGGAAAAATATCAGCAACAAAAAGGGAGTGCTGCACTCGTTGTTGTTGTTGTTCCTGTTTTGTTGTTGCTTTTTCCACCTGCAAAAATGTTTGCTAAATAACATAAGACAAAAGAACTTAAAAACAATTTCCAAACATAATATGCGTTAGTGCTAGACATACAAATCACTACTTGTAGTTTATTAAGGTAAGTTATAAGGATCAAAAAAAGAAAAACAAACAAACAAACAAACCAAACCAGAATCTTTTTTCACAGGAAGGAGGTAAGTTCATACATAATTTTGGCAAAATTAAACAGAATGTATATATAGGTTTTGATGAGGTCTTAAAACTGTCTTTACTTTTAAATCAGAACCTTTTGTTGTGCTGAAAAATTAAAACCTAGTCTTATTAGTAGGAACTTAGTTGCTACTACTAAAGTGAAGTCTCTCCAGTTTAGGCAGACTATTTTGTTGTCATGATGCTGTGCCAAGCTCTCAGATGTTGCCAAGGGCTCCCAGGGCAAACACTGCTCCAGCATTAGGGGAGTGTGGTCACGCATTGCTGTTCCCCTCCTAGAAACTTTCCAGGTCAAGCAGATGCCCATGCAGGTGTCTACACCATTTGTATAACATATTTTTACAAGGAGGCTCGGACAATACTTTGTCTTTTACAATTTCTAAATTATTTCTGCATAGATTTATTTTGCCAGAATTAAGCAGAAATAGAGATTTTCCTCCAAGTCACTTTAATTATTCACATCTTCACTGACCAGGAAGCAAAACATAACTATAAACAACCCACCCACTTTTAAACCACATTTATATTTATGCATGGGTGTTTCTGTGTCCTCTGCTTCTCACCTGAGGAGTTGGCAGTGTTTGTTTTTCTCAGCTGGACTCAGAAGTTACTCAATACCAGTGAATGAAGCTCCATCCATAAAAAAAGCAATAAACTATCATTGAGCACAGTGGAATTATTCTTATATTAACAGAAAGATAAGAGGTCAACACAGTAGAATCTTTTTAAATATTCTTTTCTTCCCTCATTTACCAATGTATTTATTTAATTTGTACTCCTTATACAAGCCACTTTTAGAAAGTTCTAGATTGATAAGAATACATTACCTAGCCCCAGGCAGACAGTGAAGCCATGTATGTATGTTTGCCCATTGAACATTTAGATATATCTTTCTGGAACAAAATGTAATTTGTGATAGTTTATCTCTGTTGTTGTTGAAGCAGCACAGCAAAGTCTGAAACAGGAGTAATGCCCTGAAACAAAAAATAAAGTGTTGATAACTCTTGTCTTGACATCAGCATGTTGTTAAGTGAGGGATTAGTGTGATTCAGTGCTGCAGTGACCACATATGGAAAGGCAAATATCATCTGGAAGACAAGCATCTCTATAGCAAGGCTTTTTGATTTATATATCTGTTGGCCATTGTTTAAAAACTGAAAGTTTGCGTAGACTTGTTCAAGGTGTCCTAAACTGGAGCACAGGCTGTGAAGAAGAAGAAACATCTTCAGAGAAATGCTTCTAATTGCAACTAATTTCAAAAGTCCCAGATTAGACTGCTAAAATGAAATTCCTCTCTATGGTGCTTATATCAGTCTGGAAAGGAGAAATAACAATCATTCTGTAAATACTTCTGAAAGTGCAATTTTAATTTTAGCACACTACTTCAAGGTAGAGCAGTTCAAAGACTGTCAAATGCATCAACTGTATTACAGTATCTTCAATAATATTCATTTAAGAAACAATGAAGAATCCTAAGGAAGAGAAAATTTAGTTTAAAATCCAGATATTGATATCTTATAATTTTTTTACACTGAGTTTATTTTTAGTCTGAGCATAGGAATTAAAAAGAATTATGAAAGTTAGTTTATCATTTATTACAAAAGAAAAAAATCTGTGCCATGACAGTAAAAATCACTCACAATTTTTATTGTTAGATATCTCCAAGCTAAACATCAAGAGAAGCTAGATAAAGATTTCAGTGTCCTTAATCTACTTTGATATGCTGTCTAATTTTATGTGTTTTGCCTGTAAAAGTCATACAAGCCCTTTCTAGCTTCATGGACTATAGGGAAATCTGAAATTTGGAACATTCCCTTGAGTATTTTGCTTAGTCATAAACAAATATTAGCCTCATTGATTCTTAAATCTTATTCTTGAACAAGAAGAGTAGTTCTTAACTAAAAAAAAAAAAAACAAAATTAGATTGCAAGGTAGAGAATGGGATGATATGAGTATCCAGGCTATTACAGCACAAACTGCAAGTGGAACTTGAAGATTTCTCTAGACTCTCACACCTCACTTCTGTATTTACTAGAGAAGAGAGGAAACAGCCATGTCAAATAACATTAGTGAACAAGT
Source organism: Cisticola juncidis (assembly GCA_013400215.1). Lineage (NCBI taxonomy): Eukaryota > Metazoa > Chordata > Aves > Passeriformes > Cisticolidae > Cisticola > Cisticola juncidis. The sequence goes on along the minus strand of VXBR01001869.1, from coordinate 314,872 downwards.
CTCCATTGTATGGCCAGAGACAAAGACATTCTCTCCAAATACATGCAAAACAATCCGATTAAATTAGGCTCCATTATTCCTAAAACAATTCAAATTTAATAATACAGAATCATGGAAATAGGAAAAATACTTCTTTCTAACACAGTACAAAAATCAGATGTAAGTTTAAACATTTTTTCAGAGCAGTGTAACCACATCACATGATAGATCTTTACCTAAAGTATTTGGTTTTCATCACTAGAATTTTTTTTCTACTGAACTGAGGACCACTTGTGTTCCTAAAAGAGGTATTTAGCACCATTCAGGAAATTTGGAGTAAAAAGTGTGTAATAAGAAGTCTAGGGAAGTGGCATTCCATTTCAGAGGTGAAGATTCCTTGCCTAGGTGAAATGTGTCTCTCTGGTTGTAAGTGGGAATGTATTATTAATATGTTCTCCATTTCAGCAGTTTTCTTTTGCATCAGCAAACAACTGTTGTTTTATTCTGTGACTAGAAGTCACCATTACAAATTATAAACTAGTCACTAGTCACAAATGCTATTTCTACTTCAGTCATTAGAGTTCTACTAGAGAAAGCCATTTTTTCCTGAATGTATTTTTTAAGAGAGTAAGTTCTTTACAGTAACACAGAACTTAAAAATATAGACACAAATGTCCAAAGGATGCACTTACTCTTGACTTGCAAAGCATTGTATTTAAAATAATAAAAAATAACTTCTATTTTCAAAAGGTTTAATTATGTCTCCTATTGAAAATTTTTGTATTCATTTCACGGTCTGTAAAATATATTCACTTCTATTCTCTCTTAAGATTTTTGCTTATTACTGTTCTCCTGTAAATACGATTTAATGAGTTTAAAGGGCAGAAAGTGGGACTTAATTTAGATAGGATAGAAGTTAAGTTTTAACTAAAGTTGTTTTATAGTACTAACATGAACTGCCAGATATAGTTACAGAATCTTCAGTCACTGGATGTTGTCAAGGGCACATGAAACTACAGCCTGTCCTTAATAGTTTAGAACCAAGCTAAATTTGCTAGACCTACCAGTGGAAGCCTGTTCTTAATTCTATTTTCCATAATTAGATAAGACTTTTTGTAGGCACAGGAGTCCATAATGGCTTCTGTCTGTGATAGAAGGAGAGAAAATGTTTGAAAAATGGACCAATCAGTTTTTCTTTTAAAAAAGAAGTGCCTTGCAAAGTAGCCTGAAAAATATTTCTCAGTTTGTAGCAGAAGATTGTTCCAGAAACACAGTTCAGTTCATCTGAAGAAATTAACTCTACTGGCAATGAAAATGATCCCTTTATCACCCTTTTGCATGGTGGCTTGAGAACACTTCTTGTTCTATTTTCCATATCATGTTTGCTCTGTTTTTGTGTCATCCAACTAAAGATAAAAAAGATAAACCTATCTTCAAATCTGCAGTGAAATCCATATCTGCATGAAAGCATCATGAACTGTATTGTAGAGAAACAGGCAAGGCAGCAGAGCTGCATGAGCAACTGTGCAGATGAGGAGATAGAGAGTTATTGGCTCGCTGTGCAACTCACAGCATGTAAATGATCAGGCAGAGTTAATGGAGGAATTAACCTTTCAGACTGCTGCAGATTGAACTGAGAGCATCATGGGCTGAAATTGTGGAGCAGCAATGAAAACAAAACCTTTTAACTCCCTTATTCTGTCTGGGGTTTTGTTGGGCTAAAGGATTTCTCAGTGTCACATGACAATAGTGGTATTGGGTTAAAAATTCCCAAACCAACACTAAGTACTGTCTGTGGTTTAGGAGCTTAGGGCACAGCAAGTACCAGTACTTGATGAGCAATAAAAGTAGAAGGATTTTAGGAGGCATCCACCTTTCAGCACTTCTGGAGAGCAGACCTGGACCTTTTTGAGTGTTGAGAGCCATTAAGCGTGGGTTTAGAGAGACTGACCTAATACTTCTGTAAAGGGAAGGTAGCACAGATAATGAAAAAGATTTTATAATGGTCTACTAGTTAAGCATCTGAATGAAACTGCCACTATGTTGGTGAAACCTCAGGCACTGAAATTTCCTGTTGCAGGGGCCATTCTTGATTCTGGTTTGAAGCAGGTTGATGTACTGGATGCACCTCAAAGTTCCCTCATCCCTATTCTATTAAACAGATACTGTTCCTTCACACTGTGTTGGGGTTGACCAGAAAACAACAACAACAACAACAACCACCAAACAAAAAAACAAACAAAAAACCCCCCAAAACCCAAAAAAACAAATAAACAAAACAAACAAACAAAAAACCCACACACACAAAAAAACCCCCAAACCTGGAATTTTAAAAAAAAAAAATAGAAAAAGAAGGAGCACTGAATATTCCCAGCACATGGAGGAAAATGCCCATCTTTCAAATTATTCTGGCTGGTAGCTCCAAATGGAAGACAGAAAATTTCTTGGCCAAATAACCCTGCACTGGTAGAAAGAGAAATTTATATGTTGATCCTTCTTTAATTTTTAAAATTCTGGACTCTTCAAATTAAAAAAATTCAACATCTTAATATTGTTTTTTTTTTTTTTTCCTATTGTTTTTCTCAAACATGTCTCTAAAGATCTTCCTTTTCAGAGCAAATTCATGCCATAGCAATAGCTGGTTGGGACCATTTTCTATTATATGGTACTTTTTATTTTCTGCTGAAGATACCTGAATTTCATCAGTTGTCCAGTACAAAGAGAAATGCCAAAGAAGATGGCCTGTGGAAGAGATCCATGGGTTTTTCTCAGTTGTAAAAAGCCCATTAATACACCAAGAAATCTGCAGAATTTGAAATCAATATATTGCCAATTTTTCAGACTTGGAGGAAACATGTGAACCAAAATTTAAAACCAAGAACAGAGCTTCAAATTTGCCTCATACAATTTCCTTTCTGATATATCTTCTGTCTTCAGCATCAGCCTTAACAAATGAAAAATACCATTTAAGGTTTAAAGAAGCTCGAGCTTTGTTAAGGTTGAATCTGCATTTGCTGTGAGACTGTTCCATGCTGTGTAAATGGACTAGATCAGAAATAAAAGCATTTACTACATAACAGAGCATCTGTTGATCTGTTTTACATTCCTCTAAGAGACAAAGTGATTGATCACCAATATGCTTCCCCCCTGCAAATACTTAATGTACTTACATTAATCAAGTATTCTGCAGATGAAGCTGTATCTATACTTTTTAAAATCTGAGTTAAAGTGTGTACAAGGCAGTTTCAATGTTAACTTGAGTTATCAACTTCTACTTGTAAATTGTTCCTCAACTGAAATAATCCTATTAAATTAGATTACACTGAATGTGTGCTTTAAAAATCTCTTCATCTTTAGGAACAACAATAATGACAGAATACAGCAGAATTTAGAAGAGCTGCTTATGCAAATCTAGCTAGGAGAGAAAAACAAACCACTTTATCAGGTTATTTTCTGTTCTCTAATGCAGAGTTTGATATGGTCATTTCAATGTTTATGTCTGCAAGCCCTAGAAGTTTAAGTAGCTTTTAGCACATCTACTTAATGAGCACTAAAGATGCTCATTAGTGGGCTTCAAATATAACCTTTTCCTCAACACTTTAGGTTGAGGGTGAAAGAGAAAATTTGTTTATGGAGAGGTTCAGTAAAAACCTAGCAAATTGTTTTGTGAGCAAAGAAGATTGGAGGCTCAGTTTCCTAGGCGTTTTTGTCAAACACCTTTTGATCTTGGTGAACTCCCTTCTGCCCTCTCTTGCCCTACGTTGCTTACAAGGCACCACAGCAGTCCTTTTAGTTTGTCCTTGCTTTTCCTAGTTCCCTTTCTGCTGTAGTCTCTTCAGTTCCCCATTCTTTCCCTCAGAACTCTGCTGTAAGAAACATTCAGACACCCACAGTCTCACCATGCTCCCTGGTGCAACACAACCTGATAATAAATCCTCCTTTTTAACCCCTCTGAGGTTCCAAGCTAGCTCAGGCCCTCTGAGGCTTTGGAGGAATATTTCATAGACACGTAAAAGGACCCCAAAGAGGCTCTGACCCTCAGCTGCAGTAAGATGTTTATTCCAGGTGGTCTCCAGAGGGAAAGAGGGCATGCACAGAGGAACATGGTCTTTTCTCACCTCTTGCCAGGGAGGGGCAACTTGGGACACAGCCAATGGGATCAGAAAGGGAAGGAGGGGTCAAACTACATGGCAGAAGCTCTAGGGGTCCCTGAGGGGGCAGAAACCATTCCCACAGGGGAATGGAACAACAACCCTGCTCCCAGGTGGAAGGCAACTCGTTTCACTCTGGGTCAGACCAGTGCCAAAGCCAATAGACTGGGTGGTCATGCTGCAGTCCCCATGCCCAGGATGCTCCAGCATCCCTGAGGGAACACAGATATCTCCTGCCTTTTCCTTCATCTTCCAATGGACTCTCTCTTCTCTGCCTGGGCATATTTCACAAGACTTTGGGAAATGTGACTATCTTTGGGAGTATTACTTCCTATGATGTTTGATTGAAATAGCTTAATGGCTTTAAAGAATGCTGGTGGAGGGACTGACAGACAGGTGAACAGACTGCTGCCATAAACATCATTGTTCAATGCCACAAGCCTAATTTTCCACAGAAACCATAGTAATAGTCAATCATTCTTATGACAATAAAATTGTCAACTTCACAACCTCACTTTTAATGAAAATTCACTTTCACACAATGAATTGGCCTTGAGTATAATTTAAGGAAAATTACATCCAGGTTAATAAAGCTGCATTAGAAACCTGTCCAGACTGATCAGCAGAAGAACCTGCAGTGTCAGGCATTAACCTTGCTTTTCACTTCTAGAAACAGGGAAGATGCTAATCAGATAAGATTTCTTAGTCAATATTTTTAATGTTAAATCACAAAAAACCCTACATTTGATTTTGTGATTGCTCTACTGGTGAAGAATTAATGTGATTATGCATATTCCAAAATATGTTAATTTCCTCTGGAACATAATATGACAGTATAAATTCATCAACCACACTTCCATATTATTTCTGTGGCTTGTAAAATTATCTGCTTTGAAGAACTTGGTGATCGTCCTTTTAGTAACAGTTTCTTTTCATTTTCATAAAATATTCTGTCTAGGGATTGCATGTACAATTGGAATATAATTTTTCAATTTGCAGTCCAGTTGTCTTTAAAACAAAATTAACAAAATCAATTGCAAATGACATTGGATTTTTTCAGGAAATTTGTTCATACTTTTTCTCAAGGGAAAATACTTTGTGTTACTTTTGCAAATCATGCCTATTTTAATGAAAGTAATTCCACTGAGGTCTATTCAAATATCCATGCTGACCAGAGTATCTGAATGCAGCATCTGATTATATTCTTTCTGTTCATACTTGCAGGAGAGGAACCTATACAGCAATATGGCAAAACCTCATCTACCTCCCTTACAGTGTTTGTGCACTTAATATTTCCAAGTCAGCTCTGTTTTTACGTCTTACAAAGATGTAGCAGAAAAGAGTATAAAATGAGCAGAGATAGCATTAAGATTTTATAGTGAGGTCTCTAAGCTGAGGTTTCCATTCCTAATTTCCTCAGCTTTAGTGCTGGACAAGCTAAAGAAATGCTGCTTTCTACCACTCACTGTTCCTCCCTTGCTGTTTGAGTTGGTATTCACTTTTAATACTGGGGAAATTTGATTTTAGGCATTGAAAGTTTTGGTCCCCCTCTTAGTTGTTTCATGGAAGTGGCATTGCCACATAATAAAATAAAGTAAGGACTTGCAGAAAAAAAGGTCAAGGTAAGGCTTTTATATTGTTTTATTTTCCTACCGAAATATTATTTAGTTCAGTCTGATACAAACGTTTGATTCCGTTATGATTCTAGACTCTCAAGGAAGTAATGGAGCTGTATAAAAGAAAGAATGTAAAATAATTATCTGGGGTTTTTTTAATATGTTATATTTTCATTGTTTCCTTTGATAACTGCATTTCAAATACTGTGACTATGTTCACAGGGAAAATCCACCTCTCCACTGCCAATATGATAGACTGAGAATCATTAGTACTTGATATAAGTGTGCAAAAATATTTTATTGGAAGTTTGACGAAGGCTTGCATTCAAGACTTGGTTCAGAGTTTGTACAGAAAGGCTTTACAGTCTGTACAGTAAGGTCAGAAATGTGACCAGGCTTGTGCAATTGACTGCTGTTAAATTAGAAGAAAATTCCTAGAATGCATGTTGGCTCTAATAATTTGATCACATAAACTACGTGCTTACTCTGTCTCTCTCACACTGATAGGATATTGCTCCTTTTAATTTAATTTTTTAAAGAAAGAACAGAAAAGAAGAGGCAAGGGAAGTTGCAAAAAAGGAAATAAGACTTAAATCACAGCACTGAAGTGCTCATTGAAAATAAGATTTTTCTTGCAATACTTTTAAAATAAACAAATATAATAGGGGCAAATTTTGAAAGACTTTATTGAATTGCAGAGATATTCTGTTGTTACACTCCAGCAGAACACAAAAGGTAAAATGTGTATCACTGGTAAAAGACATGTCCTCTCGGTATTCTTCAAATATTGTCCCAGCATTTCAATTAATGTTTTGTTTCTGTGTTAAGCTAGATAAGGAGGCCCCATTTTCTTTTCATAAGCTACAGTGTTTCATTGTGCCTTTTACTGATTGTCCTTTTTGATTAATTGCTTCTCTTCCCTTCTTTTCCACGAGCCCATTATTTTAATATCCTTAGTCCAGACGCACATAAATCACCGTGAGTCCTGCAGCAGGACAAGAACACTTACATTTTCAATTAGTTTCCACATCTAACTGCTGCTTTTAGTAGTGTCTGCAACAACTCATCACATCAAGCAGCTCCCTTTGTGATCTCAGGGATGTGGATAGATGGTGGAGGGCACCACACAGATATCATTGCATCTGTAATTCGTGTATGGGTAGGGGTGTGTATGGTATTTATTCATTCAGTAATATGAGGATATTTTCTTGCAGAGAAGTGTTTCCCTATAGATTTTGTTCACAGTGGCTACTGCACAGGACATTCAACATTTTACACTTTCTTTTTACAGAAGTGGATTCTGTCTGCTCTCAATGATTTACTCTTACTGTACTTCTTAGCACTGTCCAATTTTGATGCCTCAAAATTAACACAAAGTGATTTTTCAATTTATTTAGTGGAAAGCCACAAAGCATATGTAGGAGAATGGAGGTAAAAACTTAAAATTTAAAATTACATAAAAATTAAGTTCATACAAAGTTTGAAGCACATTTTAGTGACATTTGTTTGCACAGTCTTGGTGCCAACATTGGCCATGTTATTTTGAAGCCCTGACAGCAGCATCTCTTAACATGCTGTCTCCCCCACTTCTGACATTAATTGCATCTGTTTGAACCATCATCTCTGGAAAGCTTGACATAACCTTTTCTTAGACTGACAAGCCTCTAAGTTGTGATGTTGTCAGTGTTGTGGCTGGCAGATTTTACTCTTTGTTTTGCAGATTGTAAAGTGCCTTCATTGAACAGCTGCACAGAGCCAGACCCAAGCCAGGACTTTGTTGAAATGCATGAGTACATAAATCTCTGGGGCCACTGACTCAGTCAGCCAAACAGTCAGATCAATTATGTGCCACAGTCCTTGTAATGAGATTTTCAGCCACATATTAACCCTTGGTGGCCTATTCTTTTTTACTTATTTATTCATATCTGAGTGCTTAAAACATCATTTTTACAGTATTAAGTCTCAATTGAGACTCACTATTAAGTTGCAATTAAGTCTCAAACTTAATGTAGTTAAGATCTACATTAAGTTGGATAGATCTTGTTCATATCGGAAAAATACATTTCAATTTTTATGCTCACTTTTACCAGTTTATCAACCTAAGAAAGTTCAACTACTCCTGGGTTTTGAGAGCAGGGTTTTAATAAAATTCTTCTAGACCACATGGATACACACACACACACACACACACACACATACACAAAATAAGATAAATAAATCTTTCTTCCACAGTTAGCCTTAGTTAACTACATAGTATTCTACAAATACATTTGAAAAATGTCTGGTGGTCATTAAATGCAGGAAGGATATAAATCACTGACCTATAACCATTCCAGCACTATTTTTTTCCCCTAAGTCAATGGCATTACAAAGGCATTAGGAAGATTCAAACTGTATACATAAAAGAGCATCAGAGCAGTAACAAAAGTATTTGCTTCTGTAGGACTGCAAAGAGTGCCATATAATGTAGCTTTATACCAGGTCTTTAACTAAAAGGAGAAAGTTTTCTAAATCAAATTTATGTGCAGAAATTTATGTGACAAAATGAGACATTTAAAGGAAAATAAAACATTTGAGCTTTTGATTACTTATCACAGACCTTTTCATGTTTTGCATCAGAACCCTGGACAAAAGTTGACCAGTGTCTACTCTCATTTCTAGCAGACCTGGGCTGTTTACTCTGAGCAAGGGCCTTGAGTGCACATAAGGGAAGTTCAGAACATTCTAGCCTGTAATATGCATATTTACTTAAATAGCTACACAGTATGTCTCACTTCAAATCTCAGGAGTATGCAATCTACTTAAGTTTCAGGACAGATTTTGCACTGATTTGTATTTTATAAACTATAGGGTAGAGAGGAAGAAATTATTTTGAGAATGCACAAAGTAGAATATTTTTGAAACTCTCATTTAACATCTAAGCATAAAATTAGAGATATGCCCCAGCAAGCTTTCCAAACCTGTGCTCATTAACCAAGGACTCTAACAAGACAGCATATACACACTTCTCAAGAAATATAATGACATTTGCATTTGGAATAAAGTCATGTTGGAGTTACGCAGGCTCAATTCCTGGCAATGGGTGACTGAAATCTGGTAAAATGACAGGACAGAAGAAAAACTCTTAATGGTGATCAAAGTCAAGATGTTGCAATGTTGTATTAAAGTGCTTTTTTGGCAGGTTTCCAGCCCTACAGCATACTTGCATTGCAATTGCCTTCAGAATTCCTAAGGTACAAAATCATATTGTGCATCCTAGTGGAGACATACACATTTAGCAAAGTGCATTTCCACTGTTTCTCCCTTGCTTGAGAATGGAAACTTCTCAGTGGCCAAGGTTAAAGAAACAGAGGTAGAGCACTGCAGACCTGTCTCCACTCCTCACCAGTGGCACCTTTTGTTCCTGTCCTCTAGGTGGAATGATTTATTCTTAGTCCTTGTTTTCATGAAGGGTCAAATCATTGGGTGCAATGAACTGTTGAATTAAGGATCAGTCTGGGAAAGGCTCACAGAGTTCTGCATGGTAATCACACAACAGCCAAGCACCTCCCTGGGTCAAAATTGTATTGGACAACAACCCTAAATCTCTTAAGAATGAGGCGCAGCTATACCAATAAACCATGCAGAAGCTTTGGACAAATTTGATGTGCCTCAGTTTGGAGACAAGTTTCAGGAGAAAACACTCTGAAATTAGTGCTTCCTCTGAAGAGAAGGGCTCCAGTAACCCCTTTTGCCAATGAGAAATGAATACCAGTGGGTAAAAGTGTGAAAAAAAGCAAACTGTTGTGAAAAACGAGGTCTACTTTCTTGAAAAATTTAGAAGTTTAATAAAAAATAAAAAGATAGTCAATCAGGAAACAGAATAAAGCAAGTATTATATGGCTGGGTGACTTGGCATTCACACAAGAGCATATGCTAACAAAACAGCTCGTTCCATAAATGCATCACCATATTTATAAATTCACAAGCATGATTCAAACATTTCTTTTGACTGTGAATTTCTTTGTTCAGTTTCAACTCCCCCCAATCATTTTATCTGGTAGATCCATCTGTGAATGGCTTCATTCTGTCTGACAGCATAGGTTTCATAAATTCATCTACTGGGGCTTTGGTCATCTTCATTTGGATAAGATACTGATAAGAGAGGTTCAACAAATTACTTCTCATAGCTTTTGGTCAGCAATCTTCACTTGGTTAATTCAGGAATGCAGGAGGATTCTCCCTTGTCCCCTACCTTCTGGTAGGGGTTTGATTCAGTTTGGTCAACTGGTTTGACCCAGCAAGCTTTCCAAACCTGTGCTCATTTACCAAGGACTCTAAGAGAGCATAAACACACTTCTCAAGGAATATAATGACATTTGCATTCGGAATAAAGCCATGTTGGAGTTACTCAGGCTCAATTCCTGGCAATGGGTGACTGAAATCTGGTAAAATGACAGGACAGAAGAAAAACTCTTAATGGTGCTCAAAGTCAAGATGTTGGTTACAAAAAACTCTTTACAACTCAAAAAAAAAAAAAGAAAATATACACATCATATTTCTAAACACTGTTAAAAAAGAATAAAATAGAGCAAAAATCTTCCCACATTATACATACAGTATTCATTTTAATATTTGCAAAAAGCCAAATTTATAATAGGTGTTTATAGCACTGTTTATTAAAAAAAAAAAAGCCCAAAACAACAAAAAGACAACACACACACACACACACAAACAAAACAAAACAAAAAACACACCAAAAAATCCCTAAAAACCACAACCACAAAAGGGTGCCCACAAGGCCCAGGAAAGGATTGAATAAAATCTAGATACTGAAATTTCAAAACCTTAACCCCACCCTCCACCAGACCATGTGGCCAGGAGGCAAAGATGGTGACTGCCCTCTTTGTCTCAGGGAAGGGGAGGAGCAGGAGTTTGCACAGCTGCTGAGGCAGAATAGATGGGAACCTTCCTGGTGTTAATCTCTTCCTTACAGCACGAAAAACTGGACGGTTTTAGTGCCCTTTCTCCTGTTGGTTCAGCTTCAGTTCAAGCCAAAACAGTTCAAGCAAAAAAACCCCCAAAAAACCCCAAAAACAAAGAAAAAAGAAAAAAAAAAAGAAGAAGAAAAAAGGCTGCTGAGAGGAATCCTGGTACAACCTCCAGGCTAGGGGAAGAAAAAAAAAACAAACAAAAGGCTCCTTCTTACTTCAAACTAGCAAAAAACTAACCCAACAAAAGTAACAAGGTGGCATCTCAGCCCACTCTGCCCACAGCACAAGGAAAATGAGGGTTTGAACCAAACCACACAGGAGCTCAAGGCTCTCAGACCCAACCTTGGGACCATCTTAGAGCTACAGGAGCCATTTCTGGGCATAAAGCAGATGATTAGGGAATAAATTATCATCAGAAAATCACCACAAGACATGATGTCTATATTTTCCTGCTCTTCTTATAGGGTAATGGCTTTGCATTTCATGTCAATGCCTTTCTTTATGGATTTTACCAGTACAGTCTCTTCTGAAACCATCTGTATTTTGGCTCTGATTAATATCTTATTTTTACACTTCTTCAGTGTTACTGCAGTCTTACAGAATTGAGTTAAGATTTAACCTGGGTAAGTATTATTGTTCCTGTTTTATAGAGATGCATTATATAAATATACAGAAAACCACAATAAAACTCTATGGATTGCCAAAAACTTGCCATATAATTGGACAATGTTATGGAGGGCGGTGGCTTGGAGACAAACTAAAATGAATAAACAATGTGTGTGCCTCTTTGCAAGATAACTTAAGTGGCAGAGGAATTTTCATCTCCTGTCAACAGTTCTCATGTCAGTTAATTCCTACAGCTACCATTCAGGACAGAATGTTTCCTGTAAACTGTATTACAAAAGGGCTTTTTCTTTGTTTTTAATATGCTATTTATCTGTAGAGGTGAACATTTATTTTAGCAATGCTTTACATAAGTAAAAATGGAATTTATACAGCTCTGTGGACTGTAAGTGAATGCTCCTGCTATGATAGTTTCTCAGTCATATAGTAAGGGCTGAATAAGCAAAAACAATTCTGAAAATACCATAAGCTGCTTCTTGTGAATGCTCTTTACTCTTTTGCCATTGTTTGGTAGAGCTATTGGAACAGTATAATTTCTGAATAGTTATGATAATCCCCTGAAAGAGGGTATATGGAGTGAATATGTAGAAAATTTACAATGGTCAATTTAGTTTGTAAGTCCTTGCTCTCTGGTTCTGTATAACTTCTCTTCTGCCCTGTAAGACACCATAACCTATGAATGGATAATGAGTGATTTTGTCATATTTCTGTCTCTGTTTTATTTGGCTGATCCAGTATCCTTCCCACTAAAGAAAACTGAAGTGCAAGAATAGCTTCCTTTGTTCAGCTCAAGATACCAGCATGCCATTTCCATCAGGCCCAGCACTGGCAACAGCCTGCTTCAAGACACGACAGGTTTTAATATATATCTACTAAGGAGGCAAGAAGGAATCTGATTTCATAATCATTAATAGACCAGTAATTACACACCTTTCTTCGCTTCTAGCACCTGCCAAGATTAGATAGATAACATGAGCAGACTACCGGGTACCTGCAGGTCTCTCATTAGGGATACTGCTTTAATTCTCTTACATGATTAAGTCTGTTCATCTCTTCTTCATTTTAAATATTATCTTCTTGGCCGCATTGACTACTATTTCCTTTGTGACAGAGGAAATCTGTCTTTGGAAAATGCCTTGTTCCTCCTCATCACACTTTTAATTGTCAGCAGATGAATTCTGAGTCTAATGTGTTTGCAAAATACATTTGTTGAACTCTTTTAGATTCTTCTTCCATTGAACTGGTGATCCTCAAGGGCTAGTTCCATTTAGCTAGAGAACTATGCACTGAGTTAAGTTCCCTCCATCATGGTCTGCCACAATTCAGCCATTTCATTTCCAAATTCCTTCTTCAGAAATTACCGGCAGCTGACCTGCTGAGACTGTTTGTAGAGTATCTAAGTCTCTATATAGGCTAAAAATAACACTGCTTTTCCCAAATTAATATGGGATATTAATAATTTAATCACAGAAATGATGAGTGTTCTACTTTGCACTACTGGAATTTCACAATGATACAACACAGAATCTGAAAGCATAATTTCTGTGACTGTATAAAATCATGGTTTTCATCCAGTTCTGTAAAATATGCAGATCCTCCTCAGCTACATAATTTACTAAAACTTTTCTTTCTTTCATTTTCAGTTATGTTTCGCCTTTGTTCTAATGAGTAGCAATATATGGTCTCAAATCCTAGATGACACTGACAGCTAAACTTGAAAATGCCAGGGCAGAAAAAATGGAAGTGTAATAATAAGATATTTAAGTGATGCAAGCTTCAAAATATTTCCAGTCCTTGTAATTTTTCTTTAGGTTAGAATATGGAAATACTCAACAAAGCAGCAGCACTTGTTAGTAAAAGCCTTCCTGCAATGGTTTTAAGCTTTATTTGTATTGAGTACGGTAGCAGTGCCACCAAGTGACAATTTAGAGCAATCATGCTTCTTAGTGACCATAAATATTTCAAGCAAAAACGTTGATAATGAAGGCAAGACAACTTCTGACCCAAGGTTGTGTGGTAAAACAGAAATAGGAAAAGCTATAAAATAATGTAAATTATTCTTTGGAAGAATCTGTGAAGTCTATGAATTACTGTTAAGTGCCTTGGTTCTCTTTCTCCCCCATATGTAATTTTAAAGTATGTTTCTGCATCCACTCCCTCCTTTGATCTACTAAAAGACAGAAATCTATGAAAAATAGGGTTTTGTAAATTTATGGTACTGCCATAAAACTAATTCCTCTTATTCATACTGAATGACTAACAAAGGTGGTTAAAATTCTCAGTCTTTGGCTAACCATGCCATAAAATAAGTATATTTGGTTGGATTTTCTTTATCAACTTCATTGTCTTAGAAAGGTTTTCACAACTTTATTCCTCTGGTATATATGTAATTTGTCTCCTTGTCAACCAGTATTTATACAGAGCCTGTGGGCACTCATGTATTTTATTGCCCAAATTGAAATTTAGTGTAACATGTATGTGTTTGTAGAGATCTATGTTTCTTGCAACCCTTATTGTGGAAAGTTAAGCAAATAATCCCCATAAATCTGCTCTCTAGTAACATGTCTAGTGTAGCACAGGATCCTTGTGCTTGAAGATGTTTGCTGTTTATCAAGTATTATACATTCTTAATGTTCTTCTTAATGCAGACAGGTTTTCCTCTGTATATATTTAGAAAGTCTCTGACAACTTTTCTCTTCTTTGGAGCAAGAATTTTATAACATCATTTTGATTTATTAGTATTATGGAACTGATGGTATGCTGTTTTGTGAGACAAGATTTTGTTGACATTGGACTCAACTCATAAATTGGTGACTGGATAGAGGTTAGCATCTTGTACACTTTGATTTTTCTCCTCTGTGTGCTCCTGTGTTTCTGTAATCAGTAATTGCCTTGTCTGTGATTCCCTTGGCCTTTTCCAGCAGCAGGAAAGCAGGAGGGTGGTTTGTAGCAAGTTCCTGCAGCAGCTTCAGATTCAGCCATCACAGCTTTTGGGTTGCTCTACAGAATATTTCTCCCAAGATGCATTTGGACCAAACATTTTGCAATTCGTAAAACATTGGGACTTGCCCCCGTTCTCAAGATTAATGACTCTTGAACACAGCATAGCCAGGGAGCAAGGGTGAAGGTTGGCTCCAGTTTCTGAGCAGAGTACTGAATGCAGCCATGTAGTGCCTTTGCTATTTTGCCATAAATCAGGGGAGAAGGAGGTTGACTTACAGCCAAGAACACAATTTCATTTAGTTTCAAGACTTGCGTACAAAAGGAATGAAAGCCACTTTGTGAGCTAAATTCAGAGCTGCTCTAATGGCTCCATTATCCAGATTAGCTCATGACCCGCAGAAAAAGGATGTGTTAAATACAAAAATAAATCCAAGCTTGCTGGGCATTTGAAATACATGTTTGTTTTGCTGATCTAGTGCTGGTGCTGGAATAGATGGGAGCAACAACCTCCAGAAAGCTCTGTTGCAGCTCCAGGTTTTTTTCTACAAATTGCTTTTTATAATCCTGACATTCCTCCTTATCATTAATTCAGCAGATACATTAAATCACAAGATAAATTGCAGCATCTAATACAGAACATAGTGAAAAAGATGGAACAAAACCAATATAAACTGTAATGAACATTTCACTTGACATGTCCCTCAGGTATTTTGAGGAGTAAAAAAGATGTTTTGTAGGTTGTCACAGTGACAGCAGAATGAACATTGCATTTATTGCTTTTAATTAAGTGCTGTTTGGTTCACTTATATTAATAAATGACAACTAAAAATAAATTACCAGGAGAATTTTCCAGGACTGGCTGCAGAGCACAAGATGTTGCTGTTGCCTTATAACAGATACAAAGCCAGGTTGATTTCATTTACTGCAGAACTGCCCTTTGTACTGCTCAGTCTCATAAAACATAAACTGGAGCTGTGAAAGGCAGATCGCCTAACTATACCAGTGGCTCCAGATCAACTCACTGATCAGAACAAAAATAAACTTTGCCAAAAATTACTTTGCAAATTCTACATCAGGTGGTTTTGTTCTATACTTCAAATTGTGTGATGAAAAAGATGATTCTAATTACTGGAATAAAATGTTTTACACAATATCCAAAACAGAGGTGTGGCCTCTTCTCATGGTCCAGCCTCCTACTTGAGGAGTATGGCTCACCCTGATTCAGGGTCGGTGGCTTTATCACAAACTGATGATAAAGCTAGGTCTGTAGAGAGTGGTTTCCTTGAGGAAGAGGAAAACCCTGGAATAATTCCCTGGAAAACCCTGTTTTAAGTGCAACACCAAGAGGCTGACTCACATGCTCTCTGTATGCAAATGACCACTAGAAGGTTCCTTGTTCTCCCTGTTACCATAGGGTGATTTTTGGTGCAGGAATTTTAATATTCCTAATCCTTCTCCCCTATTGGACCCTTCCCTCAGACTCCACCCTAACTTCCCTCCCACACTGGGATGTATGAATACCCCTGTCTGACCCTGGCCTCAGCCTTTTGTCCCCTTGTTATTGCCTTGCTCCAGTTCACTCTTATACAGCGAATGCCTTATTGTTTGTTGTTTCTGCATTATTAAAATTCCTTTTCTTACAACTGGATCGAGGATGCCTCTCTCTATTAAGTCGCCATTGGGGCTGAGTCCCAAGGAAACTCAAAAGGATCCAATAATCTGGGCTCAGACCCCCAGGAGCTTCACAGGTCGCTGCCTTGACCAAGACAGCCCTCGCCGGGGTCTGCCGTGGCTACTGGTGAAGTGAAGGAGCAGCTGTGGTTCCCCAAAAAGCAATTTATTAAGGTTAACAAAGAGCAAAAGGTGTGCACAGTAGCCTCAGGGAATGAAGCCCTGGGGTGGGCAGCCAACAGAAGACCACTATTACAGCGAACAGAACATTATGTAACCTTGGGAACAGAACAAAAAACCTATGAAGAACAACCTAACCATGTAGGGAAAGGCAACTGACCAATTATTAGCACGTAACCTTATGTGTAACAGACTAATCTCTGCATAACAGTTCCCACGATCCCTCTCTTCTCGCCATAACCTGAACGTGTTTCCCTGCCTGTACTCCCATCTCCCAAGGCTTCAGGCTGGTTGATGTTCCCTGGGCAATCCACTGAGGCCAAGCCATTGTCCATCCCAACTGGCTGATTTCCCAAGTATCTCTTAATTGCTTCATTAACACACTGTGGACCTTTCTTTATTTCCTTCCCTTCACAATTTAAATGTAAAATAAACCCATATTATTTAAGACTTGATATTCCATACAATCAAATGTTCACATTTTCCAAAATCCAATAAAGAGTGAATTCTAACACCCTTTTATGACTTCTTTGGTTTATTTTGTTTAGATGTTTATTTGTAGTTTTTAATTCCAGGTTTTATTTTGGAATTAAATTAAACATTACTTTTTTAGACATCCCTGTTTAGTTGAAAGGACATTTTGAGCAGCAAAGTATGTCTATATGGAACCTTACTTGAAAAAAAGGTAACTGGGGATTCCAAGATCATTGTCAATACTCGTACTGATTTTATCTCTTTCTCCCTGTGGTAAAGGTGGCAGTGCTAAATGGCTGTAGAGCAAATTGATTTCATTTCAGAAACATGGGAAGTTTGTAGGAGACCAGAAATAAATGCATTCCCACATCTGCTGATCAAGATGTTTCACCAAACCATCGATAAAGAATAAAAATAAATCATGGGTTGACAGTATTTTTCATGGGGTAGTATGTAAGCACTTTAATACAATTTTTTTTTCCCCAATAATGTGTTTATGATCCACAGCATGGAATCTTTACAATCCAAAACACACTCTACATTTCTCACATAAATACCTCCTTTGGAGAACTATTTAACAGGCCATTTGGTGCTATGTCCTACCAGTTGTTTACTGACATTCAGACAGATTTAATTAACTGTGTGTTTTACCTAGAAAAGTCAGGTAGCAAATAAAAATTAATCCAGTACATCATTCTTTCATTACCCAAGATTCCATTTTCTTCCAGTAACCTCTTCTGTCCTTTACCATTATTCTTATCTTCCACTTACTGTTTTAGTAAGTTATCCTTGAAAATTTCACTTGAACATTTCTGCTATACTGAAGCCAGAATGAAAGGCCAGGTAGTTACCCAAAAAATATTTTCCTCTTTCTTAGGATAAATTCTTCATTTTCTTACAATTATATTATAACATTTCAACAGTCCAGTCATAATATACCAACCAACCAGACATTATTAAAAAGCTGAACTACCAGACCTCCAGTTTCACATAGGTGATTCTTATTAAGAGTATTGAAATCAACTTTGTAGAAAAAGTTAATGTTAAGGAAAGGTATGCAATTCCATAAAATATATAATTTGTGTGAAGATTTTTAAGTGTCTCTACTTTCATTGTTCATGGAAAACTATTTATTTGTACATATATTCTTATGCACGATAATGATGTCCCTGTTTGGTTCACATAACAGATTTTGCTAAGAGAATTGAAAGAAGCTTCTTCATCCCTGCATAAGAAAGCATCCCTCTTTCATCCATAATACAACCACTTTCCCTCATGGCTAGGAGGGAAAATAATGCAAGTAATGAAAAGTCACAGTGTAAAACTATTTTTTAGATTACCAATATTTGTAGAAATATATCAGCCAGGCTTCATTTAAATATAATTTTGCATCTCCAATAAGCAGCATATGTAGGATAACACATAAAATACTCCTTATTTGTCTACATTTTGTGAATTTCTACTTCCACAGGATGGAGTTTCAGCATGGGCTCTGCCTACCAGTTCCACAGCTGGAGAGTGTTTGTGATTGTCTGTGCACTGCCTTGTGTCTCTTCTGTGGTTGCCCTCACCTTTATGCCGGAAAGCCCACGGTTCCTGCTGGAGGTATAACTTCCCAAATGGTTTCTAGATTCCAGTCAAAATTATTTCTGTTTTATATCATGACCTCTACCAAGCAGGCATTTAGATAGTTCAGGCACTATAATGAGTAACCTAATTTGTGTGTATGTTGCACTTAAATGTTTTGTTCCAACATTTAGGTTGGAAAACATGACGAAGCTTGGATGATACTCAAGCAAATTCATGACACAAACATGCGTGCTCGTGGTCAGCCTGAGAAGGTCTTCACTGTGAGTATTTCTTTTAAATCTAATCCCCTGCCACTTCAGCAAGCCTCCTGACTGGTGAGGTCTGGATGGCTTAACCAGTCAATATTAATAGTCTAAATGGATAAGCCAATTTTTTTGCACTCTACATAAATAAAAGTATTGTGAATTCCTACTGAAACTGTTATATTTACAATGTCTGCTAAGAAATCAGCCTTTGCCAGGATATTCATGAGTGTATGAAGCCGCAGCATGTTAATTTTATCTGGTACATCAAGATAGCTAATAGATTCCATCTGTGTTTTATTTATTAAGTTTTGACCCTGAGTAATAACAGCAGGCACATAGCAGTCCAAATTAGTTAGCTGTTCTGTCTCTAGGATTTGGAATATTTTTCCATTCTTATCAGGTAAAATAATCAGGTTTTAAAAACTACATTTTCACTTCTATGAAATAGTAATTTCAAACATTTTATATTTTCAGAATTTGTTGAAAGCTCAAATTCATTTTGTTGGTGTCTAATTATAAAGCTAATAAAAGTATTTATAAAACTACTTAAAGTATTGATGCATGGTTTCTATTGGACAAGAAACTGACAATTCAAAAATGGAATTTTTTTACGGCATCTTTGTTATTTACGAAGACTATAGAGAGCAATCTTGTCTTCCTGGATACAGTAGGATCAAAGAGCATTTTCTTGTTTTGAAATACAGTTGGCCTCTCCAGCTTGTGCAGTACATCAGTATGTGCACTCTTCTGCCTCAGAGCCATGTGTGGGATGCTTTTCCTCTTCCAGAAGCTTTCTTCTTATTATAACGCACATATAACTCAATTAAGAAATCCTCTTAAAGGTTCTGCATTTGCAGGCAGTCTTGAGGAAAGACCATCTGACCACATAACTTATATTCCATTGGGGCTTGCAGTTTGCTGCCTTGGATATAGTTTCCATTGCTTCCATTTAAACCTTTCCACAAAGAAGCTCAAGAATTCCTATATTTAACTTGAAAGAAAGGTGGTTAGCACATTTACCATGTTAAATCCCCATTTATTGGTACACTGGTGACCTACCCCTAATCCCACCTAATCTGATGTTTTATTTTCTGATTTAATTTATGAGTAAAGGGATTTGCCTAACACCATATATAGCTATGGTGTAATTTTTCAAGATTGCCTCCTGCTGATCTGAGCTGCTTTCAGACAGAATATGCCTGCTCTTGGTGACTCCAGGGGTGTTTTTCTGCTGCTATTGATATTCATTGACTGATTTCACAGTCAGCCACAGCACTGACCCTGTCCCCCTTTAGTGCTGGAAGGGGACAGAAATGTGCTAGAAGAAAATGTGGGAGGAAGGATAAGCCTCTCACGTCACTTTGACGTAATTGTAATCACGTCCTAAAGCAGCTGTGGAGAAGAAAACAAGGCACGTGCTTGTTGTTTCCAGCTCTTGTGATCTAGCAAGCCTTTGTCTCTACAGTGTTAAAATGTGACCCTCAGCCACTTTATCCACAGTTACTTTTGTAAATGGATCAGCCATTAATTTTGCCAGTTTCTGCCTTGAGCATTAGGAAAACTCTACTCCATATATCAAACCGAAATTAGAATTACTGTGCTGTGTGTCAAGGTTAGACATATATAGAAGTTCTTTTTTTAGCTTGCATTAATATGATTAGAAAACGCATCATTCTCTTCTTATTGTAAAACATCAGCACTTCATCTCATAAAACCCAGAAAACAAGGAACTTATGCATAATTTGTTTCACATATATCCTTTTAGTTTCTTTTTCTTTTCTAAATTAGTCCTTGATACTGTGACATTTTGTCTCAGTAATTTATTAACATTCTTCTCCTAAACTTCCCATGCTCTTCCTTTGCTTTTCCAATGCCATTCTATGACTTACACTTTACTATTTTCCTCCACTTCTTGTTGTTAGTTAAATCAGACACACTTTGATAGTGTTTTCTGAC
This sequence comes from Cisticola juncidis, assembly GCA_013400215.1. NCBI lineage: Eukaryota > Metazoa > Chordata > Aves > Passeriformes > Cisticolidae > Cisticola > Cisticola juncidis. The sequence goes on along the minus strand of VXBR01001869.1, from coordinate 294,470 downwards.
TCTACAGATGATGTAACTTTTTCTCCATTATGCCTATAGTTTTAGTGTGATCTTTCATGCATTTGCCTGTACTGTATTGATTTAATCTTTTTCTAGAAGGTTTTTTTCACAAGCTGTATTTACTCTTGTTACTCATATTACTGAGGGGATTATCTTCAAGCCTTTAGAAAGAGGTGGCATCAACTGACAAGCAGTTGGGTCTAGAGTTAATCCAAAATGGAGTTTTTTGGTTCCCAAATTAATTGAGAGGGTGGCTCTTCATCCTTTGAAGAATTTGTCCTGAAAGCAATGACACTAACAGACACTAATAAATTGATAGTATCTTCATTCATGGAACTAGCAAAGTTAGAGGTTTATGTACATGTTTTATTGTCTTCCTGGGTTTTAAAAATACTTATTCATTACATCTCCTGGTTTAAATAGTTTAACAGTTTAATAGTAAAAAAAAAGCTTTGCATACTTAAAAATCAATTTTTTCTCTACTCTTCAGTTATCATGTATTAATTCTATTTCCTGCAAATATTTTTATTTACAACAAGTTTTTTTTTTTTTTTTTAATTTAAACATTGGGTATTCCTAACCACTGCTTTTAAACAGAAGCATCATTTTCACTAAGAGGTTTCCTTATCTGAGTTTGAGGTTTTTTTCATTCTTCATACACTGACATGCTGAATTTTCATTTTCCAGATGGACTATTATCCTAACTCAGCATGACTTTTCATATGTTAAAGAACCAATAAGGCCAGGGAACTTTTACCCCCAGTCACATACAGTGGTCCTAGGATCAATATTTCCCCCAGTCTCCACAGCTCCAACTGAGTCAGGTGCTCAGTTTTCTGCCCAGAGGTGTAGTATGTAAGGATTTTTGTATGCAAGAGAAATCAGATTATTTTTGAGGACTTGACTCATTTTGTATAATACATTTCCTGAAAGCAGTTTAAGAAAAGCTTGAGGTCAGTGGAGTGATGTGGACAGGATTGTTGGAAGAGGCATGACAAGAAGGTTACAGGCTTTTGATAAAGTCATGATCTGGCAAAACAGTGACCTGTAGAACTTCAGAAATGAGGGCAGTTATACATCAAACTGCTTAGTGGGTTTTTCTCTGTTCTTGTTCATGAGATGAGGCTGATATTGCATCTCCAGCAGTATACATCTGTAAAAGCAGTGGGCTCAGAATTTGAGCTTTATCAGTACTGTTATTCCCTCATGTCCTGTTATCCACTACAGTACTTTGGAGGTGGGGGAAGGGGGGTTTTCTCATTCTGTTAAGGAGAAACAGAAGCTATGTCTAACTCCAGAAACTGCAGCCAAACACCAAACACACAGTCTCTTGCTCTCCCCTGCTTTCTGTGTCAGTCCCTTTCCCCATTTTACTAATTTTCTTTCTGCTCTCTGCTCATCTTCTTTCAAAATAAACTGTGGATGAATGCAGTGCCTTTTGTGATATCACTATGAAGCTGGGACCAGAGCAGAAACTAAAACAAAAACCATACAGTAATATAAGTTTGTCAGGTCCTGTGTCTGGAAAGACCATGTAACACATTCTGCTACACAAGACAATAAAAGTAAAAATTAGCATTGTAGGATGCATTACACTCTCCATCACTAATAATCCTGTATTTTTACCTGGTGTCTGTTTATCTCATTTCACTTTAGATAAGTAGATGATTGTTCCTAACAGCAATAACATATGTGGTTCCAGATCATTTCACCTCACTTTTCTCTCTTCATTAAGTCCTCTGTTTAACACTAGAAAAAAAAACAAAATAATAAAAAGGTTGTCCAACTAATAATTCATGACATTTTGAATATTTCCTTTTTTATTGATGTATCGTTAATCAAAAGACTTCCAAAAATGTTGTGATAGCAAGTCAGAAAGTATTGTAAGGCAAACTCTGGGCATGGTTAACTGGTGATTTAAATTAATCACCAGTTTTATCCTTTGTGGCATGGGAGGTATATACAACTCTCTAGAAGAATATGACAGCAACAGCTTTCTGTGGCCAGAGGAAATGTATTTCCTGCATACCTTGAATATAGAGTTTTCTGAAACATTTGCATTTACAAAAACTTCAGTATTACAACGTTTATAAATCTAAAACATGTCTAGTGTAAACATAGGTTCAGTATTTGCTCAATTTACTTTTAGTAGATGGGTTGTAATAAACCCCACCAATACCCCTCCATAGGCAGTTCATGATTCCAAAAACTGCAAATGTTTTTGTTCTGTTTTTGTTTCTAGGTTACCAGAATCAAAACACCCAAGCAGATAGATGAGCTCATAGAAATAGAGAGTGACACCGGAACTTGGTACAGGAGGTGTTTTGTACGAATCCGCACAGAGCTGTATGGTGTAAGTAACATCATCTCACTTCATTCTGCAATTACCTTCCTCCTGTTTAATAAACTTTCAGAAATGAGATCGATTTGCTGAGCTCCTGCTGTTGAAGGCTGCAATTTTACATTTTCCATGCAACTGAGGGGATCAGGAACCAGTGTAAGATTTTGGTTTTCTGACCCAGACAAAATGCAGGTGAATCACAGAGCTTTATCCCAGCTTTAGAGGAGGAAAATGCTGCATTGATTCTCACAGTAGTGATAGTTAATAATTCCATAGTGATATTCATAAACAGCACAAAATAACTATGTCTTGAGGATGTGGTTCAGTATATACGCATGGAAGGAGATGACACATGAAGAGATGAAAAATTATCAGGAGGAACATGAGGCAGCCACATCAGTTAAAAAGGATAAATTCATTAATAAATTGTGTAAATTAATGCCTTTATAAGGCATTGTATCTGTACAGGTATGTCAAATGTTTTACCAGAAAAATATTTTAGAGCTATTTAAGATTTTAATAAAACCTTGTGGGACTGTGCTTCTTATCCTTTTGTTACTTTTTTCTGTAAAACCAAAATCGTATCTTTGAGCACTGCAACAAAAATTGAAAAGGCATCGTTAATTAATTTTTTTAAAATTCGAAACTGTCTTTTCAGAGCTATTCAAAATCTGTCATTTCAAGCTCTCTAGAGCTATGATTAAGTGTTGCACACTCGGGTTTGTCACAAAATTACTGTGTTAAGAAAAGTTACATTTTCCCCAGGGAAAAGAAAAAAATCCAGGAACTGTCTACCTTTACAATTACTGATCAAAACCAGAGCACTTGAAGATTGAAATATTATGATTTGGCATCTTACTAAACCAGCTTTTAAGGACTTTCAGTTTGGTTGGCTCACATCCTTCTTTATCTCACTAGACTAGACCCTTGGTCAGAACACTTTTGTCATTGCATGATGGGTGTTGGTACCTCTGATAACAGAATGGCTCTCCTCTCCTCTCCTCTCCTCTCCTCTCCTCGAATCTCCTCGAATCTCCTCGAATCTCCTCGAATCTCCTCTCCTCGAATCTCCTCTCCTCTCCTCTCCTCGAATCTCCTCTCCTCGAATCTCCTCTCCTCGAATCTCCTCTCCTCTCCTCCTCTGACCTTGTTGTAGTCCCACATTTTCCACCTATTGTTCAGGCATCAGTTGCTAGCCAAGTAGGTTACAATAAATCAAACTCTGATTTTATCCCTGTTTAATTGTGAAAAATATAGTCTGTCTAATACTGGGAAGTGAGAAGAAATTTTTTTTTGAGAAAATCCCTGGTTTCTTTGAGAAAGTAAAACAAAGCTGTCTAGAGATTAAGAAAGTTTGAGGTGATCAGAATAAAGTTAAATTGTTGTATACAGTCCACACTGGTTAAAAAAAATTATATGAGACTATAAATGTGTTCTTGCAGCTGAGAAAGCAATTCATATCCTGGGCTGCATCAAAAGAAGTGTGGCCAGAGAGCTGATTTGCTCTCTCTCGTGCCCTGAAAAAGCAAGCAAATAAGAATCAAGTATCTTCTAGCCTTTAAGAAAATCGCTCAAAATGAGTAAAGATACATAAATGAATGAATAAATAAATAAATATTTGTTTTGCATAATGATTCACAGATTTGGTTGACATTTATGAGATGCTTCAACTACCCAGTGAAGGATAATACGATCAAACTTACAGCTGTGTGGTTCACCCTGTCCTTTGGGTAAGACTGGTTGAGATTAAACCATTTTTTATAGTCTTGACAGACAGAAAAATTATCTGCATGTAAATTTCTGACACTATAATTATCCATTTTATTCAGGATCTTTCCACAAAATGTATTTGTCAGTTATTCTGTTCTTGGTTGCAAACCTGACTCATCAGGAATACCTTCTTTTAAAAACTGACATCCTCTGGTGTCAGCGTCTGGCAATAATTTTGTATTTTGGAGGATTTTACCCTGATGAAGCACATAAGTGATAAGTGGCCTAGGGAGCTGCTCATTCACACCTCACACCGATTTCTGAATGAGTGAGATCCCTGCCTGAAGGCTTTCTGTTTTGTTTTTTTTCACAGCTACTACGGCTTATCTGTCTGGTTCCCTGATGTCATCAAACATCTGCAGTCGGACGAGTACGCGTCCCGGGTGAAGCATTTCCGCAACGAGGAGGTCTCGCACTTCGTCTTCAACTTCACCCTGGAAAATCAGATTCACAGCAATGGGGAATACATCAATGACAGGTTTAGAGGTTTCCTAATATCTTGGCTTAGCTGGCATAAACAGAGGCATGCTTTAAACCTTGTCCTAATAACCCAGGTTTTTTTCCCGTGAGGTAATGATAGATAGATGGTTTTGTTACCTTTTAGTGAATATTTATTTCTCTTCTTAATTTCTTATGACTCATGGGCATGGGGAGAAATGTACATGCCCTGGTGGTTTGTGTGTGAGGATCCACCATGCAAACCCAGCTTCCTTGTCGTCCTGCAAAGCAGACCAAAAAAACTGACATCAGTTTTACTTCCTTTCGCAGTGGGATTCAAAGGTTTTCAGATCCAACACATGCAGTATATTGTAGGGGGCTGGGCAAAGATGTGCTTTCATCTCTGTTGCTATTTCTTTTTTTATTGATGAAAGACACTCCTGTGAAAAGGCTGAACATTGGGAGGTTAGGATCTTATCACAGAAAAATGAAAGCCAAACATTACTGTAAACCAATAAAAAGCATAAACCAATAAAAAGCATGAACAGCTCTGAAACGGGGAACAACACTCCAGCAATGCCTTTTGTGATTTTTTTTTAGCCAAAGGCAAATATATTAAGGCTATATCTGGACTTCACAAATAACTAGATAACTTGGAGAAAATTAAACACAGCTGGTTTAGTTATCTGTTTCCTATTAAGAAATGTACAGAACAGCCCTGTGAATGGCCTGCTGGAAGTCATGATAATAAGTAATTATTATTTCCGTAGGAAAATCTGTATGTAAGTGAATAAAATTGATTATTTTGTGATGATTTAGTAGTAGTAGTAGTATTAGTAGTAGTAGTACTAATAGTGGTTGTGCTTGAGTTTTGACATAGTTAAAGGTTTATGCATTGAAGAAAAAAATAGCAGTTAATTAATTTTTAACCAAGCCATAGCTTCCAAGTCCCACTCCTTTTCAGAATGTAGATGTTCTCGTAAAATCAAAGAACTGTCAGTAACTGAGGTTGTATCAATTTAAACAGAATATTTTTTTGTAAAAGACTGAATCTAAGTTAATTTATGCTAAATCATAAATTTACTCTTTCAAATGTGCAAATTTAATATGCCTCTGACAGTTATTTGGGATTCACACATTTTCCAAGAGGTATGAACGCATTTGATATCTTTCCTTCATAAATGTTTCAATACCCTACTCTCCCTCAGTCTCAGTGTTTCCTTCATGCTCTTTTTTAATGAGAAGATCCATCAATACTTGACTATTTAATACATTGCTTTCCTGTTTTAATTCAAATCTTTGTGACACCAATTTTAATGTAGTCACATACTTCCTGTCCTAAGGTAAAAAGTGCATCAGAGGAATGCAGAACACATAGTCTATCATTTCTGTTTCAACTGATAATCTAATCACTATATATTCTTTGTTCTCCTCTGGATCTAGTCTACATTTTAGAATGGAAAGTGCTGTATGAAAAATGATAATGAGTAACTCCAGCCTGATTTTAATCAGTCTGTCACAAATGAACAATGATATCATAACTAAAACAAATGGACTGAAAACACTGTTCTTCTGACCAATACAAAAAGGGAATTCATTAGTTAGTAAGTCACTTACTGTGATATTACTAGCTTTTTCTCCCCTTTCTCATCAAGATGTGGTTCCAACAAATTTATTTGTGACGAAGTTTTATTCCTGCTCTTTTGTAGATAGCCTATTTTTTGTGTTCCTATTCCTACTATTGATTTTCTTATAAGAAAAATACTTAGCTAGTCACACCAGGTTTGATGTGAATAAAGCTGGTCTGTGTCTGGAAGGAAAAACTGCCCTTTTTTCCCACACCTTCATGTGAAACCAAAGGCATCACAAAAATAATAATGCATTTCCACATCCTTGTTGAGGTTGCTGTTGTTAGCATAATCATGTTATTTGATAGAATTTTACTAAAAAATTCTTACTCAAAAAATCATTGTTTTGGTCTAGTGACATTGGGGTAGAAAGTTACTGTTTGGAATATAATTTGTCACTGACTTTTTTCTGTTAGTATTTTCATAAAATCTAGGTGTTAAATAACAGTCAGTAGGAAGGAGGATGTTCAGAAATAATAATAATAAAAAAGCTACCAGCAAATTGTTTATGCCAGTTTTATTTACATAGTATTATAATTGCAATTGCATCCATAGGCACAGAATTAATGAGGACATACTTAGATGCCTAGCTGTATAACTGGCAATGTAACTTTTTATTCATGTTATAACCATTTTATGATAACAATTTTTAACCCCAGTACGTTTTGCATTTGATCCTAACCCAGTAACCACTGTGTTCCTCTGAAAAATCAAGATACTTTAAAAAATTCTTTCTTTTTAATCAGGTTGTTGGTATTAGCAAGTGCTTGTTTATTCCCAGGGACTGAATTTTTGAAGCATGATTGCCCTGTGTCCAGGTGTAATGTCAAATTATAACAATAGTGATTTTACAAGGCTGTCTCGTGGATGTCATGGCATTGGTTTTGATTGATGATTAAGGACAAGTAGCAACAGAAAAATTATCAAACAAATTATATTACCAGTTTGGGCCATAACTTTGTGGAGCTATTTGTCTCACTAATTCTTCTTCTGAACAATAGTATTCTAGAATAAGTTAATCATTAATCACATCTGCAAAATACATCAAAGGAACCATTGTTACTGGGGTTGAGACTTTTTAGGTCTAAATAGCTGCATCTGTTGCCAGTTCAAAGCTATGAAGGTAGATTGACAGCAATTCTTTGTATTGGGCAGGTTTATTATGATGAAGTTTAAATCAGTAACCTTTGAAGATTCACTCTTTAAGAACTGTGTTTTTGAAGACATTACTTCACTGAACACATACTTCAGGAACTGTACTTTTGTGAATACCACCTTCTACAACACAGGTATGAGAAAGAGCCTCAAATGCCCATTGGTCAGCTGCATGTTCTCACCTTATGTTTATAATTTCTGGATTTCTAACAAGACATACAAGAAGTCCTCTTGTAAGGAAGGATAATAATATATAAAAAGCAACCAGCTTGTTACAACAGAGAAGTGAAAGGATCTCACTACACAAGAGATACTACAGGCCTAATATTGACTCAGATAGTAAATTAATTATTTTATTCACATAATAAATTATTTATTTATTGTCTTTGATTTCCACCATCTCAAAAGAGATTCAGCCTGGAGAGAATAAAATACTTGTACTGTTTTACTAGTAGCTTTAACTACTTTTATTTAGTCCAAAAGGGACTGGCGAAAGACTTTGTTCCCTATGATTGCTGTGGCAGGGGAAACTGAGTTTAGGATTCAAATTACCTAGTCTATAACCATTCTCAATTTCCTAAGTATTGTGGCAAAAATATGAATCCAAATTTTGATATTTAAACGGAAGACTCTTTTTCTCCAGTTTAACAAAACATAACTGAAAGAAGAGCTAAGCTTGTTGGAAGGATGGGGCACTTCTTCCCACTTTCCTGTAACTGCAGCAGACATAACAGTAATAGACCCAGGTTTCAGAGCAAGCAATCACCTTTATGGGGAAGGAAGCTATTCTGGGTTCAGCTTTAAAAGGCTGACAGGAGGAACAGGAAAAAAAAAAGAAATATAGGGATAGTTCTCTGGAATGGTATTGACAGAAGAATTAACTACATAGAGAACTCATCCGTGGGCAAGCTGAAGACCATTAAACCTTCTCAGAAATGAAAATCAGTTTAAACTGAATTGCACAGGAATATATCATTTAAAGGAAGTCAAACCAAACTGAGCACAATTGATAGTCTCATCAGGGAATAAAACTCCTGATACTGAGAAAGATTGAGTCATAGAAACTGGCAGACACCCTAGAGCATTTTATGCAAGACCAGCTGGTGCTGAAAGGCCTTAACCAAATACAGTCCAAGCAGGGTAAAATACAGTACTATAACTTCCTAATTCCAGGCTTTAGTAGGGAAAGAGCTTTGCAAATTTTTCTAGTAAGAGAAAAAACTATTCAAATTAACAGCAGTGACTGGTCCCTGTTTTGCAAAGCTGTGGAAACTCCAGGTTGTAATTAAAGTTGCTTGAGCTTGAAATGTTTTTAATCACAAGTTGCACATGGAGTTGGCTGTTAGCTGAAATGATTCTTTTTTCTTCTTTCCACAGATCTCGAGCAGTATAAATTTGTTGACAGTGAATTGATAAATTGCACATTTTTTCACGTCAGGACAGGATGCCAGATTTCTTTTGATGATGACTACAGTGCCTACTGGATCTACTTTGTTAATTTCCTGGGAACTTTGGCAGTGTTACCAGGAAATATCGTGTCTGCTCTCCTGATGGATAGAATAGGACGGCTAACAATGCTAGGTAGGGGCTTCATTTTGGTGCAGGGGACTTAAAAAGTTACATGTCTTCTTCTCAGGGAATTTGGCTCAGAGAAACGAAAAACATTCTCTCTGTAGATATGTCATTTATGTGGCATCATAGGTGCAGCTTCTAAAAGCCCCCAGTTTAGAAACTCTAGAGAAAAAAGGGGATCTGTAGACACCTCTACTTGCTCTCCCACACTAAATTATAGGATAGGATATTACAAGGATACACTAGGATATTACAAGGCCATAACCTAGGCATTTAGAATGTGATTCTGGAGACTGATGACCACTGGTTTATATCTGCTCCAGCTGAAAGGAAAGCAAGGTGTGCACAGGTGACCCTCAGCTGGTGGAGCAGCTCCTGGGAAGTACCAGCTGTTCTTTGTTACCTGTTTTACATAGAAACACTGTTGAAAGGTATCCCCTGTGGATTGCCTAAAATCTGTTTTCAATTTACTTAAATAACTATGTGGTAATTCATTGTCTTAATTTTCTAGGACAATATTTCTATATAAAGATAATTAAATAAATACAGTGTTTGTATTACATGAACAGGTTTCATGTAATTGCCAAAGATTATGAACAAAAAATGATGGGAGTAGTTTTCCTCAGGCATCTTGCTTTGTGAATTCAAAGAGGCTTCTGCCTTAATATTTTGTGATATATACTAATATGTGAGGAGTTGTATTTTTTTCTGTGAGCTCTTTCCTTCAACATTTGTCTTTCTATCTGGCCTTACCAGTAGAGGAGGTCTCTTTGGTTTTTAACTTAAATATTTGGGCCATTTATTTAGCTACACTCTATGCACAGAAATATTAGACAGAACAAAGGTTATTGTTTGAATACAACTGCACTACATGTTTCACCTGTCCTGTGCCTAGGTGGTTCCATGGTTCTCTCTGGCATCAGCTGTTTTTTCCTGTGGTTTGGGACCAGTGAATCCATGATGATAGGCATGCTGTGCCTCTACAACGGCCTCACCATCTCAGCATGGAACTCTCTAGATGTCATTACTGTGGAGCTCTACCCTACAGACAGAAGGTATGTGCAGATACCCCTCCCCTAACCTCACTGATGCTAAGTACCAGAAGAAATGGCAAATGGAAATTATTTTGTAGGAGTCTTACAAGCTCACACATGATGTTTTGAGAGAACCAAATGAATAATTTCTCTTGAATGAAAAGTGAAGTGAAACAATGAGGGGGTTTGAGCAATTTAGTATGCATTTTGCATCAAATATCACCTAATCAGGAAAATACCACAAATGTAGTTTAATTTGAAAACAGAAGGTCTAACAGCTACTCTGATTTAAAACACAGATCGTGAGTAGTATTTCTGAAAGCAGTAATGGAGTATCTTTGATTTTCCCATAGTTCAACTTTATATGAAGTTTACATATAACTTTATATAGTTGGGCCAAACCAGTAATAGAGCTTCATTTGTCTATTCACAGTGAAATGTTGGGAATAATGATAAAAATTACTGTCTGAACCACCCTGAGCTGCTAATCTGTCTGCCATGAATTTGTATGCAGGGCCACTAGGAGCATACATTAAGTGGGGAAAAAATATCTTGGGCACTCCTCCTGACTCTTCAGGGCTCTTGCAGGAAATCTCAGGACAATTTTTAAATCCTGGATTGCTGCTAAATGACAAGGGTTGGTTTTTTTTCAGGCACAGGGCACTTTTTAATCCTGACCTTATGTCACTTAATGGACTGAAGGAAGAACTGTTGAGTCATATTCTGTTGTATGGGGAGTGCAAAAATGTAAAAGCTGCACTTTCTTTAATAGCCTTGAATACTTCTCCCTTCTCAAATCCCTAAAATAAAATTATGTAAAATTGCCCAAATTCCTAACAAAGGACATTGTGTCCTTTCTGCTGTTGCAGTGCTAATTATTATGTCATTTACTGGATGTTTGAAATGAAGTGAAAAATATTTCCAGTTTATAAATGCATGATGCCTTGCTGGCAAGTGTAATTTTTTGGAAAGGAGTTCCACTGTCTTTAGTGTTGTCCATGAAGAGATATAGGAAAGTGTAGGCTGGGTTCTCTGTTTTCCTTTCATAGTAATTTTAAAATTATGTGCTTCTTCGGACAAGAAATTGATGTCCACAGCTGTAATTATATAGAATTACAACACCAGGCTATTTATGAATCCCAAGCATGAAACTTTAATATTAAGTGCTAGTATTTTTATTATACCTCAGGAAATTGCTCTTCTGGCAACAATTCTTCCACCATCCAAATGCTATGATATAATTCTAATAAATATCCTGTAGAAATTACCATCTTTTGGGTATTCCTGAATGTAGCAGCCACATATGTTTTTCTAAAATGAAGTAAAGAAAAATAGTTGAAAAAGTCATTGGTGGTAATGGAAAAAAAATCATTACTAGGAATGATAAAAAGAATGTAACTGATACATACCTCTATATATATCTGTATAGATGTTAAGGCATCTGTAGTTGTAGTTAATGGTTGTTTTTAATAGTTTCTGCTAGCTTTGGGATTATAGCAATTTCTCACTCATCTTTTCTCTATTTAAAAATCTTTTGTATGCAGGAATAACCCTCTGGACACAGAAACTTAATTGAAGCTGAATTGCTTTTTACAACAAATCAGAAAAAAAAGTCTTGTCTCTTTGTATTATCAGTTCAGAAAGGCTTCTGGATGAACTTACCTATGCCTGGAAAGACATAGGTGACATATACTGTAGACTTTCTCCCAGAATTTCTGATAGTGATGGAACCATGACTGCTAGTTTTTGCCAGCTTGGTTATAAGTAAATAACCAATTTGAGATATTAATTTTTCAGACTGGAGCAAAGCTACTTCTTGTTCTGTAGAACTTTTTGAAAATTAATACCTTCAGGGACTCAAATAACTTGCTTACAAGAATTTTTCTCTGACAATTTTTTTTTTCATCCACACTAGCTGCAGTTTAGCAACCAGCATTGCTCACCTCTGATAGTCCTGGGTTTCCTCACCTGGGTTTCCTTCTCAGATTCCTGTGATCTCCATAACCAGGCACAGCTTGCCAGTTTGCTGGGAATTTCCAGCTTCTGCAAGTAACTCTAGGGCTGAACTGCCTTTCTCAGCATAGGTGGGGCACGAAGCTTCCTGGTCTAGTTTTGCAAATGAAACCCTTCCTAATTTAGATGATTCTCTATTGCTACAAATCCAGAATTAATCTGGTCTTGAAACCGGTTTCCAGATTCTTCTGTAAAGGGAATCTAAGCACGAAGTCTTTGCTCACTTGTCCATGTTTGGTGCTGTTTTCTTCCAACCTGTCAGTGAAATGACCACGAATGTTCAGCAAAGGATAGCTGGAGTTTGGGCTCAGAGAAAGGTGGGTGGGAAGAGGCCAGTTCATGCCAACATGCACAAGAGGCTGGACTGGGTATCTTCTCCTTTTCCTGCTCCTGGAGACCAGCCAGTTGCTGAACTGCAGGGGCTTTGCTGATGCTGTGCAGTGTAATATGAAAGGTGTTTCATAAATCGTACTCTAGGTATTTAGGGATCACAGTGGCTTTTTGTCAGGTGGGAGTCTGGTGAACAGTTTGGCAATGTGCAGTCTGTGTGATGCAGGGCACACGATTCAGATTCTTCTTCATCAGTTATGGTTGCTTCAAAATCTTGACAGATTTGGATTCTGTATGAATTCACGCTCATCCACATATTTACATTTTCGTGTACTGATCCTGGGACTTGAGGTAACTGCATAGTTTGTCCTACTTTCTTGATGAGTACTGCCAAATTTTGTGCTATTTTATGTTAGCTTTTGCTTTCACATTCTCATAAAACCTCCGCTGGTTTGTACAACTGCTGTAACAGATATAGTTGTCAAAACAACAAATAGTAACAAATAGTTGTCAGGTAAATGATGACGAAGTGTTAAAATGGAAAATAATATTACCAGTGCTGGTCATAAGTGGGTTTCTGTCTTCCAGATGATACATATGAAGTAATGAATAACGTTTTGATGAAATTAGTACCTTTCTTTTAACTTTTCAATACACATATTTTAAAAGACACTCATGATAGATACAAACTAGTGATTTACAATAAGCAAGCAAACTAATACAACTGAAGAATGTAAAGAACTTGTATTTTCTCTTGTCTTTTACCTTATCTTCTTAATGGACTCTGCTATCCATCAGGAGAGGAAATCTGAAGGCTGGAGTGTGTGACATCAAAAATTCCAGTCACTGAGCACTTTAGAAGAAAGAATGGGCTGAAAGTACAACTTCAATACAGCTATAGGTGCCTAGCACTCCAGCAACATAAACCTGAAGATGCTCAGCTGAGCACCTAGAAAATATGAAATGCATGCTTGAAGACCATTTTGTTAGCTTTATGTGACTTGCTGGCATCATATGCAAATTCTGAGACAGGAGTAGGGATTTTGTCCTTTCTTCTGAGAGCACTTCTCTCTCTTAACCATGAAACTGTTTTCTTCAGTTGGGTTCCCAATCCTATTCACAGTGCATCTTCCAGCTCCTGCAGCAGATGAGGAAAACAAAGTTTTCTTCACTACATCTATATTTTACCCTCAAGCCCTCTTTGTTCTCTGCACTGACAGGGTGATGAGGAAAAAAAATACTGTGTGATGAGGTAATTACGGCTGGTGTTGTAATGTGTGTGCCCAGGGGGCCTGCACAGCTCCTCAGCTCTGCCTGCAATAGAAATAAGGGTGGAAGAAAGCTTAAGTTCTCCGAAGGAAGAAGATTAGGACATTTTTATTATCTTAAAATGCAATTTTTATTTTCCCATAAATGGTAAATATCTTCTTGTGAACTTGGGAAGAGCCAGACTTCTAAGACAAGATTCTCATCAGGGAGATGACACAACAAATAACTAAAACATAAATAGAAAGTGGAGCAGAAATAGATCATCTCCCAGACAGAGAATAAATCAAATTGCACCAGATAACCAACAATTCATCATTTTACATCTATCTGCCATAGATCTGGGTGAATCTTGTCCAGGAATACTTAGAATTCAAGGTGAGCTATAAACTTAAGTCATCCTGTTTCGCCTTTTTTAATGCTTCTGATAAAATCTCATAAGGGTTTGGCCATAATTAAGAAATAAATCTCCTATCTTCAGTTCACGATATTTAATTTTTCTCTTCTTTTTGAACCCCTAGGATCTATGCCCAGAGCAATAAATATTATTCTCACAATATCTTATGTCCAAGTCTGTATTGGCATGGATGCCAGAAGAGAAACTTTCAATTCTTATGGGTCATAATAGCAGTAATTGAGTTACAGTAGATTTCCTGACAGCAATTTTCTACTCTCATCCTGTGGATACAGTTCAACTGCATTTTGCTGAAATGTTAAGGTTTCTAAGGCATGACCTGCCACACCTATGCCTCTTGCAGCAGTCCAAGGAAGGAAGGCAAATTCTATGGTTTGATTTGCACACTGAGCACTCTAATTGATCAAGCCATGATATGTATCTCTGTAGTAATTTTTTTAAGAGAATATAAAATATCTGGACATCAGAAAGTTGTCCATGGAAAATTTGGAAACTCTATTTTAATGTTTTACATATTATCAATTCTTACAAAATTTTGTTGTAACTTGATAATTTAAATAGGCAAGCAAGATAACAAATATTTGTGCTACACATTTAGTAGCACACTGGTACTCTGCAGAACAATAAAATTTCAGACATTTTATCAGCAGTGAAAAAGTGGATCTGAGCTATTTTATGCAAGAATACAAGCACCTGGTCTAAGAAGGAACATATGTGGCAATCAGGAAACAAGCTCTTTTAATCTAAAGGCTTGGATAATCCCTCTATTTTTAACTGTTTGGACTCTTGCCACTTTTATGTGGACCTTGGATGAAAGGAAGCTAGGCATTTTTCTTTGTCACAGCTTTCTCAGCAGCAGAAGTAAAATACATCAGGGAAAATTCCTCTTCAGTAACATCCAGCTTTTTCTCTTCATCCTGACATTTTTAGAAAAAGAAATTCATATTTTTCTCCTGTCAATATTAAAATCTGTATCTGGGTTGTTGTTTTTTTTTAAGACAATGCCAAATGGATTAACCAGCATTTTCTTACTGATGTGCCTGAAAGACTTAAGTGAAGCCTCTAGCTGGACAAAGGATTCTTGCTACTTAGGACTGGTCTCCCTTGATCAGTAATGAGGATTACTCGTGAAGTTAACACGACATTTTTGTGCAAATGTTTGTTCAACAATTGATCAACTCGAATAAAATTGGTGTATGTATATACAAATGGCCGTATTCCCTTGGAATTTTTCACTTTATTTTTTAATGATGCTGAGATCACATTGCACTACTTTGATCGTTTGCTGGCACTCTTGCACTTTCCTCAAACACTGTGGCAGAGACTGTACTAACACTGCAACAGACAATAGTCACATGCATGTGTGATTTGCAGCATTTTTTTTTTGGTTATTTTTATTACCTTGGATTCAGGAGAATTATTTATAAAAGCATGAATTAATACAAGGTTTTGAATCACATACACTGTTCTAAGAAGGATATTTAAAAAAACAATTGGTCTAAATTTGCTACTCCTAGAGCTCCATAATGGTTTGAACACCTTGTTTTGACTAGAAGTACAAACACATCCAAACACTGTATTAAAATTGAAGGTATGAAGGTGTAAGATCAAACAGTGAAAATGCTTTTCAGGTACAGGTTGTAACAACAGTTTACATAAGCCTGTTAACATCTTATTGTTCATGACAATTATGTGCTTATTTTAGGCAAAAGGAGATGCCTGAAATCTGCTTAAAGATTAAAAGATTAAACTTCTTCTGAGTTGTTCATTTTTCAATTGTTAGGGTAGCTAAGGGCAATAAAACTAGCTTATTTTTTTCATACTTTTATGTGTTTATAATTTGATAACACTAATGGAATCAGACTAATAAAAACCCCTTAGAATCAGGAAAATTCTCTAAGTCCATTTTACAAACAGAACCAATTTTTCATTTTGTTCTGACAGAAAAGGTATTGTATGCATTATGAAATTACTTAAAAGCTCGATAAAATAATGTTGGGTATAACAATAATATATCTAACAACAGTGGCATCTGTAGAGACCAGAACATGGAAAGAAATGGTTCAAATTGCTCAGAAAATTTTATTCAGACTACTGTCTTAGCTAGTTGATATAAGCAGCTAACATCTGTGAAACAGCTTACCTTTATAAGGTAGTATAAAACAATACTAAATATAAGTAAAACATCCCCATATGTTATGTGCTATTGCTTTTCCAAAGATTTCCTGCCTGTATCTATCCAAATTAGTTTTAGCTGGATCTATGTATTCTTTGGGGAGTTCTGGTATCTCTGAATATTCTGAGGCTGTTGATGACTGGGTGTCTAGTTTTTTGGGGGTTTTTTTCTGTTACTGTCATTCAGAGTTAAAGTTGATTTTACATTAGCATTGGCAAACCAAGAAAATCATATTTATGTGCAGACTCTGATCACAACCAGTCACCACCATAACTTCAGAAGTACTTTCTGTGCATAAGTGAGGCTGACATTAGAACCATTCTGACTCTTTTCCTTCCCTTCTTCACCTGAGTTCTTCAGAATGGCTGAAATTGCTGTTATCCTATTACATAAATTCAGTTTTCCATCCCAGTTGTGTTGTCTTTTACCTCTTTCTACCTGCTTGCAATGCAGTCTATTCTAACAAAGTCTTTTCCTCTTCAAGAACCTCCTGCCTACCTGGATGTTTTGTGCAGCCCTTCAGAAGGACTGGGATAGGCTGGGGATATGGGCAGAGAAGAACCATCTGAAATTCAACAGAGGCAAACACAGGGTCCTGCACCTCAGGAGGAATAACTAGGACAGGCTAGGGACACACCTGCTGGACTAAGATGACCCTGTCTGAGCTCTGAATTTGGACCAAGTGACTGACTGTGGCCCCTTTCGACCTTACCCACTCTGATTTGTGAACCCTATGAGATCTGTCAGCCTGGTGCTCCTTCCCTCTCAGTAGCTACACCCCATCCTGGGGCATGTTCCTCAAGATATTCAGGGCTTCATATTTGTCCCTGGAGGACAAATGTTCCCCTAGTAGAGCTTTGCTTCTTTTCTCACAGGCTTTGGAGGTTCACTCCAGTAGGATGGCTCTTCTCTGCTTCCTTCTTTCAGTGTATCTCATGCTCCTGTTTCAGACCCATTCCTCCAAAGGTCATGCTTAGAATGGGTGTGTTTTAACTTGCTCCTTTCTCTTCTGAGGAAGGCATTTTCAAGGAGCTGCTGCAAATGTTCCTGTGTCAGAAATTTTCAAAGGCAGCACTTCCCAAAGTCTCCTCATCTGCTGCTCTCTGTGCTCTCTGGCAGCCCTCAGGGGTCTGGGCTGCCCGAGGGCAGGACATGTCCTTTCCAAAATTGTTATGTCCAGGATGTGCATGTTTAGGTTTCCTTAGCACCATGTATTTTGTGAAAGTACTGCAGGTTTAAATACAGATAAAACAAGTAAATAAGGACTTTTACATGCAGGAGATATATCCAGTTCTCTTCCACTTGGGTTTTTTTTGGGTAGTTTCTACTCTGACATAGAAATGACCTGTCTCTTTTTCTTTACATGCTGCCTATACTCAGTGTCATGCACTATCTGGATGGGTGCCACACTTTACACAAAGAAGAATTGTGCTTACTTCAGAAAAAACAGTAAATTCTTTGCTAAATATCAGACATTTCAAAGAGATTGAAATACTGCTGGGGAATACAAGAGACATATTGCCAAACTAGTAATAAATAAATATATAATCACCTAGTAGAAAAAAAAACCAAAAAACAAACAAAAAACCCCAAACCAACAAACAAAAAAAACCCCACAAAACAAAACAAAACAAAAAGCCAACCAGCCAAAAAAACCCCACAAACAAACAAATAATTTGTGTTTTATCCCAGATTCAGAAAAAACACAAAATACACAATGCTGAACATTACCAGCTCTTCTGAATTTACTTTTATAACATTGTAGGTAAGGGAACTGACTTTGGTCTGCAACAATGGAAAATAAATATTTAACATAATGGAAAAAAATTATTTGAAGGTGTATCAATTAGTATGTTGCATGTCTTGATTCTGTTGTGCAGACATTCTTTTAATTGATTTAAGAATTTGACAGGAAAGGCACCATCATTTCAAAATGGCACATCCTGGACCTTGTTGAGACTGTGGAGTTGACTTTGTGGGTTAACTACGGTTATGTTTCTTAGAGCAAACCACAGTATTCTAGAAATATACAAGAAGCATCAAAATCTATTCATCATTCTTTTGATGAAGGGTCCTCATACACACCAGGACTGGTGTTATTCCTAGGCACAGAATCCCAGACAGGGCATGGACAGTGCTGAAAGCCCCTTTATCCTGGTCAGCTCTCCTAGACTGAAGCCTTTACCTCTCCTCTAGGATAGAGCCTGGAACCACCAAAAGGCCTGACTGATCTACACTGTTGAGACACAGATCTGCCCAAGAGCAGAGGAGGTGACTCTGACACTGGGCTGTGTCCATCAGCTGCTTCACTCAGAGCATCTCTCATGCCTTGGTATCATGGTTTGCTATTGGCAACATCAAAAGTCCCTTCTGTGGACAGCACTGAGATGCTGCATCCTTGCTCTCAGCTGGGGTCAAGTGTTCTTACTTCAAGTTGATTCTCTGGGTTTCTCTTTAGAAGCTCCAGTAGAAGCTTTTCAAACTTCCTGGGAATTCAATCTACCTCTGGGCATGAGAGATCTTTCCCTCACAGGTGCTTCAGTGGAATAACTAGAGCTCTTTTTAAGTCACTTAGATCACTAGCATTTCTCTTAATTCTGCTGTTTAGACTAGGTCTTTTAATTGCATTGCAAGCAGGAAATATTTTGTTCTGAAAATAAGAACTACTTTTTTTTTTTTTTTTTCACTTTTTCTTAGCAAACACAGTGTGAGCTTCTCATAGACCTTCTATCTTTAATTTCTAAGAGAGCTGAGAAGTGTTACAGACTCTACCATTATACAGATTTCTTAGGAAACTTTTGGTAGGGCAAGTTTATTCCTGCACCAATGAATCATTCAGTCATGTCAAAACACAATTTAGATTATGGCAGTTTGCATAATACATCTATGCAAGAGTTACAAAATAATTAAAATAATTCAGAATACTAAAATCACAATTGCTGCCATATAAGACTCCACCCGAATTACCAGTGTAATACTTTCTGTTGGTAATCTATTTCCTTTTCCTTTTGTCCAAAGTTTCTCAGGTATCTCTTTCACCCAGCAGGTTTTTATACACCCTATCTTCTTTACCTCTAAAGGGTGAACATTCATTAATATTGGAGGTCTCATTAGCCTTTCAAAAAGCACTGTATCAACATGTGTACCACCTGTAGGAAACATCTCTTTAATTCAGTACCCTGAGATGAGAATCCTTTAATTTTGAATAATAATCATCACACAGATGACACAACACTTCTCTTTCAGGAGCTTCTTGACATGTCCACTCTCCTAATGTAGCCATTTAAGTCTTACTAAATTTCCATTTCCAAGCCCCATGTTGAACTCTGGAGGTGCAAACTCACCTGTTCAGTCATTCATTTCACATTTTGATCCCTGAGGCAGAAGAATGAATTGCCTCAATGAAATACTGCAGCAGCTGAGTTTTAACTTCTCATATTAAATCAGAGAAAAGAATATGAGCACAGAATCCTTATTGGCATAAATTTTGTTTAAGACATTGGGGCTGTACTGATTTATTTGCACTAAGGATTTGTCTCAAAGGCATTACTCTTCCACGTCTATTTTAACTTTCTTCTATTTTTTTCTCTTTTAGGGCAACAGGCTTTGGCTTTTTGAATGCACTATGCAAAGCTGCAGCTGTACTTGGAAACCTAATATTTGGTTCCCTTGTTGGTATCACCAAAGCAATCCCTATTCTCCTTGCTTCTACTGTTCTAGTATGTGGAGGTCTGGTAGGACTTCGGCTCCCTGATACAAGAACCCAGGTGTTGATGTAACTGGAAGAAACATTCGCTATTTATTTCCTTCTTTGTACAAATGTCTGGTGGTGCAAAGGCTTCAGATTCTCAACACACAGTAGAGTGCTCAAATGTCAGAAATCCAACTCAAAAGATACTTTGGAGCAGCAGAGATTTAGCAATCTCCGCATGGAAGTTTCAAATTTCACTTTTGTTTGCTTGCATTCCTTGCTATTGAAACCTATTTCACTTCAAAGTGCAAAGCTACCTCTTAAAACAGTTTTGGTGACATATCCAGGAAGGTAAAAACCATACTGATAATTAGATATTTAAAATGTAAGTAGTCAAATTATTTCAAATACACATGCTAAATTTGGCCATAGCATTGTGAGCTTTGGTAACAGTACAGACATGCAAGTCAATTACTTGGCAGGATTGGTGTGGGGAATGTTGATGTATCAATGCATGCAGCATTTATCAGGAGACTCAACTGATTGCATCAGTGCTGGGAACAGAGACTTTCTGCAGCTGTGCTTAGGTGGTAAAAACTCGTGGCAATGACTCTTTCTTGGGAAACATTTGTAGGCAGATTCAATCTAAGTAAAGATTACCAGCTACACCCCATACTGGCTGAGGAGAAGGCAACAGCTAGTGCAGGGAATTTAAAAGCCCATCCAGGTATGCAGCAGAGAGAATAACAAAATTAACATTTTCACTTCTAGCTGCTGATGCTCCAGAAAAATTTTGTTCTCTTCTCACTTGTGGCATCTAGAATATTTTTTCCATTTTAAACAATGAATGTGTCTTATTCCAGGAATGAAAGAATGCAAATAGTTTTGCTGTTGTTAGTATGAATAAAGGAAAAAGCAGGCCATTGAACTGTATGATAAGGAAGATACTTTTAGAGTTTTATTTGGAATTTATATACAACATTAATTTTTTCATTGTTTCTACATGTAACCATTTTCTCAGCTAATTTTTAATAGTTCCAGAAATGTCTGACCACTTAATATTTTCAAATGTCTCTTTGAAAAGACTAAGAAATCAGCCATGGCAAGGCTGCAGGGAATGGTAGTGTTTTTATTAGACCAAGTGCATAGATGGAATACAAATGGTAATAAATACATTCCCTCTATGCTGTGTACTGTTCTGATTACTGGAAAATTCCCCATCAGTCCTAATGCTATGCAAAAGGTTATGGGATCTCTTTAAAATATCAGCATTTCAAATTTAATACACATACATTTGTGAAATTATCAAAGAAAAGAGGCAGATCCTCTGATGACAGGAACAGGCATTGCTTCCCATGGAGCTAAGACAGCTGATATCAGCTGGTAAATTATCTGCAGTTTCAAGTGTCAAATAACAAATTTGCTATAAAACATATTAAAAAAAATTAGCTTTTTTTTCTAATTATGTCTGACAGCGTTTTTTAGGTAGATGAATCATTGCCAAGGAACTAAGCTTTCTAATAAGGTCATCATAGAGTAAGAGATAGAGTCTTTTTCATTCATTTTTCTCTTGGTCTTAGATGTAAATGTCTGTGTAAGAAGATCATTCAACACTTATAAATTCAACATTTATAGTTCACTGTTTAATCTAGTGATTCTAGAAATGACATTTTCAGTTACTAACAAATGCCTCTGCTACAGAGGGTAGCACAAAAAATGCTAGTCCAAGGTGTTGTTTTCTCCCATGAAATGAGAAAATTGGCAGAATTACAAAAGGGTGAGTATGGAAAACTAGGGGCAATATTTTAATGATGATAATTTACATATACTATAGTAAGAAAAAAAAGTTTAGGAAGTGTGTTTATTTTTGAGTGTTAAGATGAAGATATTTGAGATGAAATATTTTATGTTTAAATCTGACTTAGACATGTCTCTTAAATTTCTAAACTATGCTAAAAATGAGGAAGAATTATTTTTCCTAAGTTCTAGAACAAAATTCTGGCCTTAGTTTTGCATCTGTGGCTTTTGTCCACTAGTCATAGCCTTAATGTTATTTTAAGGCTCTTTTCTACAATTAATAACATATTTGAGCCCTTTTGCTCTGTGCAATTCATTAGTAGCACATGTTCAATTCCTTGCACATACTGCATAAGTTATTTTGAAATCTGAAGCCTCTGTACATATTTGGAGTAAACATCAACAACAATGGTAAAATATAGTTTTGTGTTGCTATGCACTGTCCTCTTGCAGTAGTATATTCTGTCCATCTCTGCATGTAATTCCCATAAAACTCAGACACAACTCTTCACACCTTCTGACCAGCTGGAAGGAAATGGGTCACAGAAAAATAATATTCAGCTTTTGAGGGCTATGATTCAAATTTAACACTCAAATCTTGCAACATGTAAAATTATGTTGATTTCAGTGTTGGTTTTATCGTAAATCCTGACTGTATCATAGGTCTGTGATTAAGTCAGGATGAAAAGGAAGTAGCAACAAATGAAATTAGCAGAGATTTTTAAAAATGGACTCTGCATGGTCCACAATTAAAATGTTCTAAGGTTAGAAAAAAGAAAAACTAATATTGGGTAGGAATTAAGAGAATAAGTAAATTGAAGAGATGAACAAAGAAAAAACCCAAGAACAATTCCAACATATGGAACAAAACCTAAAGTGAGAATTTTCCTAGATGGTAAGCTAACTGGCTCAACAGATTTGTGCTAGTGTGCAAGCCAATATCAAAAGTTGTTTGAATAATCAATAGTTTTTGCTTGAGCGCAGTAAAGATTTATTTCATAAAGACAAAAAAGTGAATGCAATTTCATGCTATAAATAACTTGAGACAGGTGAAATCCACAGAGTGGAACAGAAATCTACGGAGATCTGGACACAAATGTTACTCACATTAAAAGCAAAAGTAATTTGACTGGTCCTCAGCAAATCTGTCTTTTCTTGCAGCCTCCAAAGCAATCACAGGTAATAAATATTGAATAGAAGGATCTGCACTTCCTATGTCTATTTGCTTTTATGTCACACAAAGAATCACGTAGGGGCATGGCAAGATTCCTAGTACACCAGAGAGAGGCAAACCTAATAGCATTTGTGTATTGCAGTTACAAAACATATGTAATCAAAACTGCTTATTTGTCTTATTTAGTCACAGAACTGACTGCTAACTAGAAATCCCTGTCAGCCTGAAATGAAGTAGGATATAACATCTAGGAATTTTCTGTGCAGCTGGAAAGCTCATCCCAATGGCAGCAATGACAAAAAGCACAGTGGCCCCTGAAAACACACACAAGCCTCACAGAATTTAGAAGGCTGCTAACCATGAAGGTCAGCTACTTTGAGATTTGGAAACTGCCCACAGAAGAGACCACACGTTCTTATTTTTGGCAAGGAAATTTTATTTGAATGTTTTACTCCTTACAGGTTGTCTAACAGCAGAACTTGACTTAGCAGACTCTAATTTCTTGAAAGCATCTTATCCATCATGTTAGTAGGCTTTGACCACCTTGGTTATATCCATGCTGGCACCCTGCTGCTGGGAAATATGTGCTACAGTGTTTGGAAATCATTGCACTGGTTGTTGAGTACAGATTCCTAGAAAGGGAAACAGGGAAAGGTGTCCATGGTGGAGACCTGCACAGGACTGGTAATGAAAGACTGGGGAAGAATGGGAAACCTTCTTCCTTGTGTGCTCAATTTTAACCTCTTCCCTTACAGAGTTGTGTGCTACAAAAGTTGGGCACTCATGAAAAAGTGTTAGCCCTCCTTCCTGATGGCTCCAGTAGTCTACTCCTCCTTTATCATTTTGGGAATATGGATGAAAGTTAAGATTGCTAACTCAAGCTCTGCTTGCTTTTGCTTCCTGCCATTCCATTCATTCCATACCAAATTACTTTTCTTACTGGGAGGCCAGCCTTGAGAAAATCAAAACTCACCTGCTTCTGGCTTCCCAGTAACATTCAGTAAGAGGTTTTGTTACATATATCTTTTGCATTTTGGTTATAACTTTTTAAAATAATATGGAAAGCAGCCTTAGAAATCCTTCTGTGTGTGAATCTCACCTTCTGGGACAGCCAGATTCCACATTTCCCTACCTATCAAGAAGGCTGACCTCATACAAGGAGAAATGTCCTCTCAGAATGGCCCCTGTTGACCTCCTGGTTTGAGGGAATCTTCTTGCCTGTGCACCTAGCTTAGCTTCATTTGGAGGAAATTCTGTGTTCTTTTTTTCTTTTTTCTACTTCCTTACCTTTGTGTAACTGCTCTGGAGGCACAACAGCAGATCCTAGTCCTCAGCAAAGTAATATAGTCCTCAGTCCCTCATATGGACAGCCTCTGTGTGCTGGGCTTTATCTCTCTTCCCCATTCTGAGTTTTAAATTATTCTTTATTAGTCAGAGGAAGATGTTTACATCCAGTCGCACCTCTTTACCTAAACAAGATGATATCATGCTAATACGACCTGCAAGCCATGTTTCCTGTTTAATAACCTGGAAATGCAATTGAAATTTCAGTCACAACATTAAAAAATGAATCCTTGCATTCAGGGGGTCAAAGACACAAGAAGTGAAAACAGAAATGCTCCACTTCCTCTGGTGTTTTGAAAGAAAACACATGTTCAGTAATCATATTCCAGAAGAAAACACATCTGAGAGACTGCTTTTCTGTATTTCCTGCCTTTTTGTTCATTAAACTTACTGTAAAATATTAGGTATGTGCCTGCATTAGTACTTTCAAATGCTGCTAGTTGAGGAAACACAGCATGAAAATAGAGACTTTTGCTTGTAATTTCAAGGTAAGCTGTGGTTCAGGCAACGATGTGGAATTAAAAGAGACATGTTAGCCAGAAAATCTGGAACTCAGTTCAAAACCTGAATTAAATGGAAACGTCAACTTAAAATGCTACTTGCAGATCTCACTTACCTTCATTTAACCTCACATAGTCTACAACCAGTCCATGTGGTGCTATTAGCCTCATTTACTATCTTCTAATGACTTTTTTGCAGCAGAAGTGCTGCAAAATATATTTGGATTCACTATCATTGGCTACATTTTTATTTTCATAGAGTTAAATTTCCTATTTCTCCCTGCAAAGAAGGAAGATTCCTTCAAAATTTAGTCCCACTCTAGCTGTATAAGATTGTTACAAAGAATTTCATCTACACTTAGAATCTGTTTTTTAATGAAGTGACTTGGTATGTAAAAAGCAGAAAAAAGATAAACTGGGCCTGATTTATTCACTTTTCTTATTAAACATTTTGTTGAATTATGTACAAAGATGCTGGCCTGTAATATGGAGTTCTGGGCCTTTGAATACATCCTGAGGAACTCAAAATGAACAAAGCAGTCATTTTCAGCAGTCTCCTCCCACAACATACACAAGAATTATATTTAATGGGACCAAAACACTTGAGGAAAGGTACAGTGCTTCCTGGGGTAAACAATCTATTCTCTTAGATAAAGGTCTAGAACGCATTGCTCACTTCAGATCACTACACAGTCTGATAGCCAAAGATTGGAGATTATTTAACAACAGCAGTATTTGGGTGAGGATGACCTGACATGAAAGCATTGTTCCTTCCACCCAGGGTACTCATGAATGTTCATTTTAATGCCACATAACCAGGATGATTTGTAGAGACCTTACCCCTACTTTGGCCATCAACACTTTTGAATTGTAGCCAGACACATCAGTCCACAAGTGAGACAGAAAGTGAGAGAGAAAAAGAGCTGGCAGGCACTTTCAGCACTCTTTCCACAGCTAGCCACCTAAGATCATTTCTCTTGGATCCTAAGGATCTGGTTTTTTGCTTAGCTTTCTGCTTTCTAATTTCGGACATCTACCACTTGCCATTCAGTTTTCACCAGTAGTTGTGACCAAGCAGGCTGAAACTGCTTTAATGCTAATAAAGGGCAGCACTCACAGCTGGTTACAAGTGGAGTACTCTGCAAGAGTCCAGTGTCATATGTGTTGGTCCAGTTTCATTTGTTGTTAGGCTCTGGAGTTGTCAGCTAGCACTTCTCTTGTACAATTCTGCATGTATTCCTATCTGTAAGACATGTCCTCTCTTAATGTCTGCCTTGTATGACCATGTGGATGCCCACCCCCCACTGGCTATGTGATGAAAATATTTTGTGAATCTTACATGGGTCTGACGTGCCCAGCTAAAAGCTGGTCCTTCAAAAGAAGAGGGTTGGGAAAGAATAATGAAATGGAATCAAATTAAATGTAAACAATGAAGAGTTCAAGATATAGGCTTCAATTACTTTTATTTTTTCAGATGTTTTCTTCAAATCCTAGCCTGAAGTGATACATTATTGTATATTTTAAGGAAGCAGTACACAGTTAGAAGTGAACTCATGTGCAGACATATGTGGGTGAGTGTGCACACATATGGACACACTCACCTCCATAACACAGGAGAATGTTAAACTTACAAACTGTGTTCTCATCTCTTCCTCCATGACAGTGCCACTTTCTTTATTGAGCTTTGTGCTTTGAACACAAATAGCATCCTGCTCCACTCCTTGGGCAGAAACCTCTACTTATCCATGTGCAAAATTGCTGGGATGGCAAGAGTCATCTCACCTGGCCATCAGCTTCCAGTCACTGGAAGGGGATTCCTAAAATGGTCTGAAAAATGAGCTTTGACTTAGCTGTTGCCTTCCCCCGCCTGCCCAGCCCACCCTCCTGCCCCACCACACTGTGCCAAGCAGCAAACAGCACACCATGCAAGGACACTGGTGTTCCAGTGACTAGGAGACACAGCACTCTCAGATACATAAACTCCTAAAAGCTACGAATTTTGTCTTATTCAACCAAAAGGCCTTCAAAATGGTCCATGGGGATATCAACATGCTAACTTTCTATGTAATGTATGAGAAAATGTCTGTGATTTTTCTGTGTTGTATGTTTTTTCATTGTTTCTGCATATATGGCTGCTGTTGTTCTAGTGATGTGGTTAAAGAATTATTTGCTACTGTTCTTATCAGAAATTTTTGACCAGCCTGAAACAGAGCCATTGCCAGGGTGTTTTTCAATTAACGATTAACACCCATGAAGATCTTCTACAGTAACTAGTGCCATATAAAGTCATGGATAGTACAAATCAATCCAATCCAGGATGAAAATATCAGCACATACCACAGACCAGTGACAGTGGAAAGAGCTCTTCCAAAAGCTCTGCATGTGCTACACTACATTTCTTCTTTGCTCTTTTCAGGATGTTCACCCTTTGCAGTATTCTTCCTCTGGTAGGGTACATGCACTCATGCTGCAGAAGTAAGAAAGCAGAAGAAAGGGCATATTCCTTTCACAGCAAGGAATGTATATTTGCTATAGGAAAACCAGCTCTACAATAAGATTAAAACAAACAAACCTTGGACGAACCCAAGCAGCTTGCTATTCTTTTTTTTTTTTTCCCCATGTCTCCCATGAGTTGATAAATTAAATACCAGTGTATACCAAACCTTTGGGAGGAGACTAAGAAAGGGTAGTAAGGCTCACATGACAGCTCTTTTGGAAAGGAGATCTTTCCAAGAGGAATTCTCATGCAATGAGTGAAACCACAACATAGAGTTTCTACTTGTGATCACCAACAGGCAGTTCTAAGTAGAAAATTGCCATTCAAATCTGTTGCAGCAGTAGATACTAATACCTTTTATATGGAAATGTGTAAACAGATTAAAATCAAAGGCTTGGAAGAAAAAGGACAATATTTTGAAGAGCTACTTAAAAAACACAATCTTCCATCATCTCTTTCTGACAAACCTTTTAGTGCTTTCCTGTTTCTTCCTGCTACCAATCATCCTAATATGGGGACTGATTCCTTTAGTGCCTCACTAATGGAATGAGAGGCTATATTGACATTTGCAACAAAAATTGAGAGCAGGCATGAAATTAGCACTGTACAAAAAGCTAGCTCATTTATGAAAATTTTAAAAATGCCCCAAGCTGCTAATGTCTGCCTGCATTTATTGTCTTCCAAGTGGTTTAGGATCCTACAAAGTGTTACATGAGAGAAATTTTGTATGTGTAATCTGATCCCTGTTTAAATCAGTGAAGCAATTTTTCAGGATCAAGATCTCAGCTTTATCTTTCAAAAATATTGAGTATATGACTGTGTGTATTGCCATGCTGGAATTGCTATTGCAAGAGAAATATGTTTTTCCAGCCCTTTCTTTTAAGATAAATTATTTTTCCTATGAATGTAGTGTTTCACAAATATTAAAAGTATTTTAATAGCAATGCTGACAGCTAAGTGAATCAACTGGCAACTTATTTTAACCAGTTTCTACAGAATATTGCACAAAAACCTCAATTAGACTTAAAAAAATGCTGTTTACCTTCAGCTGTGCAAGACTGTGACAACTATATCTCATACTTGGCCTCAAATATATAGAGGAATATACTGTATAAAACTAGTTAGTTTTTTATGTGGGAAGTTTCCATTGCAGAGTAATAGGAGATGTGCAGAAGTTGGGTTTCAAGGATGAGGTACAGAAAGTAGAGGTCTTGGCCTTCACTGCAAATTATTGTTGTTGTAAGGTTACTTATTGTCTTAAAACTTGTTGGATTTTTTCTTTCACTACAATATATTTGCATTGTTAGGTTACTGATCTTCTTAAACCTGTTAAAAATCATTTTCTAATGCTAAGCAATGGAAGGAAAAGATGTATTCTTTCCTGGGGTTTTTTGTGGTTATTTTCTGTCCCCATTTTCTGCTTCTAAACTTCCACTCAAATTTCCAACTGCTCTGCCAGCCAACTGCCCATAACATATTTCATATTGTCTTCAGTGTACAAACACACAGGTATGTTAGTGGGCATATGTTGTCAAGAAAATCATTACATTTCTGACATTTCTCAATGCAAGGTAAGGTGTACATATTGTATATACGGGTAACAAGCTGCTTTAAAGTTGAATTGCCATTTGAACATGGGAATTCGACTTCAGATCTGCTAATCTGCATCAAGATCTTGGCAATGGTCCTGACCTCTCTGTTTCTTTCTTTCTTGGTTTCCTTTACTGCTGTGTGCACCTGGAAAGCAGGTTACAGTCATCACTAGTGTATATATGTGTTTGCATGTGTGTGCCTTGATAAATTCTCTTTTGGAGTTCCGAATTTTTCATTTCAAGTCCAGCTGGTACAATTGTGAACTCATCTTTCCAGTATCCTCCTCTGTGTCAAATTGCCAGCTTCCAAAATGTTTGACCAAGTGTTTTGATTAAGTCCTCTGAGGAAAGCTGTCTGGGTATTTGTGAAAGGGCATGCTCTGTGTAGGATGACTGTGTACAGTATAAATCTATAAAATGTGGAAGTGTTTATAAATTTATCTGCAAAATATTTATCATCTGTGTAACAAATGCAAAGTTATTTAGTGTACATCAGATTAATAAATGGGGATGATTTTTTGCTCTGCTGTATTAAAATAAAGATATGTTCTCTGCAATGAATGCATACCAGTTGTGATGATAGCCAGAATATTGTCATTCTTTATCCACAATATACTACACTACCCACTATACAAAACAAATGGTTCTTTTACCTTAATTAATTATTTTACTACAGTTCTGTATGTATCTCATTTTCAGTGCCTGTAAAAGCAGTTGAACATATAGTAAAAGTAAACATGGAACAAGTTAATAAATGAGTTTAAGTGACTGTGAAGAAAGAGTAGAAGTCACTACAGTTGTAAGAGGCAAAGTTCTTTAGTTAATCATCTGGGATTCGTATTTTTATGGTACATAACCACACAACATACACACCTGTCCTTTCAGTATATAACTGCATTGCAGGAGTATGTTATCAACAAAAGGGTCTACTCTACCTCGATGTGAAATATATATTGCTGCAAAGTATAATGATCCATGAATCTGAAAGGCCAGTGGAGTTTTATACAATAAACTATGGTTCCATAAGAAGTTAGTATTCACTGGAAAAAAAACACCACCAACAACAAAACCGAACAAACACATACTAATTAAAAAAAAAAATAAATAATAACACCCAAAACCCCATACACACACACACAAAAAAACCAACCCAGAAGCCCCCAAAACTGAAGCAGAACTGCAACAATATTAAGTTCATTGCATTTGTGCTTTTTTGGACATCCAAAACACATCAATAGATCAAATGTTGTAGCTTTAAAATAACAAAAAAATGCTGAGTTATTTATATTCTGACATTTCCATGGCTAGATCAGAAACACATTTCCAAATATAGGTTATTTTAAACAGATGATGGACTAAACAAAACACATGAGTCTCTTCAGCTGTGTCATCAGCAGGGAAAAGTTAAGCTACATGTGAATTAAAACTTTTTTCAGCTCATGCAAGAGTACTGTCTGCAAAACTCTGTTACAAAGGGGATTTTGTATGATTTTGTGACTGTCCTTTAGCAACTATTTTGTTTTGTGGTACAGTATGGGAAACAACATTCTGTATTTATTAAGTACAACCAACAGAAGTCCTAATTCATATCTTAAATCTCTTTAGATGTACATCCTCACCTACCTGCATGTGAAGGGTACACTTCTCTCATTCTCTAGTGGAGATTTGTCTACGAGTCTCATTCTGGGAAGAAATGCTGCTCTCATCTTGTGCAGTTTTATGCAGATATGTTTCACAGCTACCTTTCAGAAACATCACCTGCTCTCTAGAAAACCCTCAGCAGCAGGGAATCTTGTGCTGGAGAACACCTCTCGTGTTGGAGGACATCGCCCTGCAAAGAAGGATAATTCACTTGTAGGATAGCATTCCTGCAAATGGATTTTGGAAGCACATATGTGTATATATATATAAATATACATATACACACACACTATACACACACACATATATATGTATATACACACACTCCTGGCTGACAAAGCTATGTTGTCAAAATTGTGATACTCAATTCAGAACACTCTGTTTGTGTGTGTCCATTTACATATTTTTTGAGAAGAGTGCATAGAGAATGAAGATGCACATCTTAAGAGGGGGAGGCATTCTGTGGTATCCAGCACTGTGTATCCTTGAGATCAATTGTTGAAACAGATCATGTAGATCATGAAATAGATCATGTGTATCCTCCATATGCCTTGCTTTCCACTAGGATCCCAGCTAGGCTATGATTTGTACTTAACCCATAGATATGGTAAGGTTACACAGGTTATATGTTATGTGAGACCAGTATCTAACCCAAACAGCTCCCCAACCAATTTACTCATCTCTGGAACTTTTTAATAGCACTTTACTCTTGCAACAGAGGTAAGAAATATTGGCTGAAAGTTCTTCATAGACTTTCCTAAAAATATTAAGCTGGACTTGAAATCATACCATTCATTTTCAGGTGTCACCATACATAAATTTTCACAGCATACAAGTTAATGCACTCTTTCTGCAGATGCATTTCACACCATGTTGCTTGTGGCTCTCATACTGAACCTAAATGATCTGATTAAGAGTTCAGTAACAATTTCAGTACACACAACTACAGCAGACTGAAGCTGTACACACTAAATAGCTTAGGAAGAAAAAAATGCCTGACTGGACTACACTTGGAAACGCCCACACTATTCAATCCAGGCAATGTTTCCAGCTGTGAAAATAGAAAGAAAAACCAGTGTCAGCCTTATCAGTTCTTGAGTAAATTCCACCATCCTTCAGAAAAGCCAGACTGTCCACTTCTAGTCACAGAATGACAAATTGTCAAAGTATTCCTCAAACACACTATTATGGGCTGAAAAAGGAGGAACTTGAGAATGCTAAGCTGCAAGAATGAAGTGTGAAATGCCTGCTGCAAAACCTTAAAATGTTGCTTGGATATCTAGATAATTTGACTGAATTCTGAGCAAATAGATTCTGTGCTACAGATCTGATATTTATTCTCCCCCATGAAAATAAGCACTTTAATTTAGAAGTTTCATGATAATGCAGAGTTCAAATATTGCAGAACAGCGGTTTTTGGACAATAATTACAATAGATCTGAAATGTGAATTTTAAAATAGCTGATTTATAATGTATTTGACTTTATTCTGTGCCCACACAGACTGCAGACCACTTAACCCCAGGACTTTCAGGATGTACATAACTATAAATAAAAACATCCTTTGCTTTGCAGTTAGACTGGGCTTTACAGAGACTGGACTGGACTTTACAGAGAGTAGGAATGAGAAATCAGATAAAACTAAGAGTACCTTTGCAAGAGTTCTGGAAGTGGATGTCCACTAGTGAGTGGACTCTTGTATTGCTGCATCATTTATCTTTGTCTGGCTGTCCCTGCACACATGCCCCACAGAATCCTTTGCAAACTCTAGGTTCTTCCTACAAAGATCATTGCAGCATTGGTGTTATAACCAGACTATCTGAAAGGCATTCCACTTGGTATGTAGGATTGCATACCAGTTAGGGTCTTTTTTCCCAAGTTTCTTTCTCATCCAACAGGCCTGGGAACTGTTGTCTATGAATATGTTTCCCCATCCCTCCCAGTGAGCCCATAAGGAGTTATAGTTTTGATAGTGTTCAGTATTATTATATGAAAAGTAAATCAGCTCAATTCCCAGTATGCAGAAGGAGTTTGACTTTGTCCCTTCAGTCTTCAGCGAAAATCAGAGGGTTTCAAATTTAAATATATTNAAAAGTGGTCACAGCTGTAAATAAAGATGCTGATGTAGAAAAAAAGGAACACTAAGATATTGATGTGCTTTTGTATTGCAGTAATATTGGTATTGCACTGTCTATGTGAACTCTAACTCTGTGTCCTTGGTAGGGCTGCCATACTGCACTTTGTGATATACAGAATTATTGAAGACAGGGATACAGGTCAAAGGGAGCCCAGTTCCCAGGGTAAAACTCTGGGCTTTGCGTGCCAAAACCATATCAGAACTATTGACTGATCATAAACCAAAAGGAAAAACAGATGGGTGAGAGCACACCTCTGTTTAAGGAGCCGACTGTAATTAACTGTGCTACTTTGCTTTGTTACTGTTAGTCGAATGTTGAAACCAAGGAGAAGTACTTACCTGTTCACGGTGACACAGGATCTTTCAGTGAAATCAGTGAAAGCATGACCACTGACCACCTTCAGGGACCATGTTTTACCGTCAGTAATCTGGGAAACAAACTGGTCCACACGGAAACAGTGCAATCGCCAAACCGACCCACAGGTGGAGCAGGAAAAATAACCAGTGAAAGGAGCAGGGAATACCTCACTAACAAAGCTCCCGGAGTTCCAGCTCTTCTGCTCGCAGCAGACCGAGATCCTCCCCTCGCCCAGGCACACGCACCAGGTGAGAGGGGTGGGCAGTGTCCTCACCCAGGAATTAGTTCACCTCTGATGTGTTTTGGTGGCAGCTCTGGGCCTCTCTGCAAGCAGCCCAAGGAGACAGGATACCAA
This sequence comes from Cisticola juncidis, assembly GCA_013400215.1. Lineage (NCBI taxonomy): Eukaryota > Metazoa > Chordata > Aves > Passeriformes > Cisticolidae > Cisticola > Cisticola juncidis. The sequence goes on along the minus strand of VXBR01001869.1, from coordinate 261,247 downwards.
TGCTCCCCAAGCTGCACCAGATGCTGAATAACTTTTCACTGCCCATTTTTCACATGCTCGTTTTAATGCTGCAGACACCACCAGTTTGGGATGCAGTTATCTGAGGAATACCTGTTTTCCTTTCGGGAAACAACAAAGGCTCTTCCAGGAGGGTAATTCAAATGGAAGCCATTTTGATTTAAATAAGAGGAGGCTGCTGACACTGTGTTCTCTGTGAAGGGTCCTGGATGCTGGGATTAGCTCTCCTGGCCGAGCCTCCTGGAGCCTGAATTTGTCAGTCTTTTAGACACGTTCTTCATTTTTTTACACTAATGTGAATAATGAGGAGCTTTTCAAAAGGCTGGAGCTGGGCCAGTGGAAAAGTGATGGAAATAAGACCAGAATTAATCTAGTGGAAATCCCTGGGAGTTCAGCCTGTGCTTTATGTGTGGGGCAACTGTTGGCAGGGAAGAAATAGTTGTAGGGTTGCTTTAGCTGTCACTCAGTATGCTGTAAATGCAAAGCTCCTAATGCTGTGCCTCAAGAGTAAAAAATAAATAAAACATTAATGAGTGAATAATGCATAGACTTTTAGTGGAGTGGAAACATTGCTAAGCACATGCAATCACAAAGAAGCACACAGATGCTGTGTTACAAAACCAAAAAAATGCCACTCCAAAACCAATAAAAATCCCCCCCTCCCAAAAAGAAACCCTGCCATAGGCAGACCACTCATAGCTTGTGGAGAACATGTGAGGAAACAATCAAGATCTTAGTTTTGCTACATCCAACTCAATAAAGAATGCTTTTTTCCTGAATCTATGAGCTGCAGCCGGCCACAGATGTTCCCTGCTTTCAAACAGTTCTGAATTCATTTTTATGGTTATTCATTATGTCTAGACAAGGAGGGTCACTCCACTCCGAAATACTCTGTTAAATGAATAAATATTTATTCCAACAGGCAAATGGATAAAGCTCTTTTCTGTCAGGGTGCTGGCAGAAATATTTCCACCTCTGTCTTGCTAAACTCATGCCACTTTTGCAGGAATGAGGGCATTTATCCAAGACATTTTGAACAAATAACTCCTTTTTTTAGAAAACCTGTTCAAGCGGAGAAACTGGTTTTTTAGGTACCTTGACAGACAAGATTTAACAGTCTTGCCCAAATGAGGAAAGCAGAGGGAGCCCTCACCTGATAGGAAAAGACATATGAAAGTACACCTTCAAAATGCACCTTAAGTAATGTTAGATGCACTAATTTAGGCAATTAGAAGCAGATACCACAAGCTATGGCATAATCTAGTATTCCCACTCCACTACTGCTTCTCACTTTCAGCACAGGACACATCACTCCAGCCTCTCTTACACTTAAGCAGCTTTTTGGGAGATGAGCTGGCTTCTGAAAGAGAAAACCACAGCTTTGGGGCAGCAGTGAGGAACATTAAGTCAGCTTAGTCCCATGACAGATAATGGTGTGACCCACGGACAGCCCTGTGAGCAAAACCAGTCAGCAGGAGCAGTGGTTCTCCAGCTTGTAACATCCAGCCTAGGGCCTGGGGAAGAGTCACTGAGGAACCACAATGCTGCTTTCTCCAGTATGTCACTGTTTGAAATAAAAATCCTGGGATTTACTGTTAAATTAGAAGTCATGAGCTGTTTCTGAAAAAAAAAACAAAAAACCCACCAAAAACAAAAAAAAACCCAAAACAAACAAACAAACAAAAAAAACCCAACAACAACAACAAAAAAAAACAAACAAAAAAACAACCAAACCAACAAACAAAAAAACCAACAAACAAACCCCCCCCCCCCCCCCAAAACGCTGGAGGATATACTGTTATTCATACTGCTAGGACTGTATTTGTTAGTTTTCCCTCAAAATTTGATGTCTAAAGAGGCTATTTTCCTCAGAACAGTGAAGTGTGGGTGCTTAGAGCACCTTATTTCTTTGTCAGATGGAGCTTTGAGGCAAACAACATGAGGTTTGCAAGTGCAGAGAGAAGACAGATTTCTGACACTGAAGTAATTTCTCTAACCATTTTTTTTTTCAGGTGTCAGTGCACAAATACACCCTTTTACACACATTTAATGTGACACTTACCCTTTAACATGCCTTCTAATACACATCTTCTGGTTTCTTTCTCTACAAGTTTGGTCAAAGTTACCCACATGGTTGTTTCTCCTCCATCCCACAAACTGTTTCTTTTGCTTTTAAAAAATGAGTTTTCAATTTTATCAAATTAGAATATAATTTGGTTTCTTTTATTTATACTGATGTCCAATAGAGCTCAGTTAGGCATATTTCCAACTACCTTTTCTTACCCTAGCTACCATTACAAAATCTGAGGAGTGCATTCCTCTAAATATTGATGTTTGGTGTTTAGTGTCCAACCATATGCCAGGACAGTTCAGAAGTTAAAGTCACTTCCTCAGTGGGGAGGAATCATTGCTGCTGAGAGAGAAAGGCACTTTGCTCTTTTGTTACAGGTCTCTATTTGAGCTACCATTCAGTTTGCCATACTATTTTGAATTTGTAAAATTTCACATTTCTTTAGGATCCTTTGATTGACATAGCTCCATTCTTGCTTGAGCTTAATATACCTTTTTATTTAAGGTTTCTGCTGTGACCACAGGCCTTCACTTTGGGAAAGGAAGACCCTTCTTCCCCACCTCAGGAAAGGAAGAGGTGGAAAAGGAAGGAGGGGAGTGAGGGCTGAGTTGCACCATCACCTTTTCCCTCCAGGAACACAAGGAAGGGAACAGACAAGTGATATCGCTCTCTTGCTTTTTCTGAGCAAGGAACTTACAGTCTCCCCACTGACACAGTCTGTATTTTCTCCGGGCTTATGTGATGACTTAATTGTCTACTTACCTCATGATAATAAATAATGCATAAGCAGAATACTGTGCTGAGGGGGAGGCAGCAAACCAACACAATTCCCAGAGCTGGTCCCTTTCCCTGCAGAGGCAGCCGCTTCCAAGACCCACAGCAGGCTGAGGAGGCAGCTGTGCTGAGGACACTTCCTGATTTTGTGTTCCCTCACACAGCCTTGAGCGCCTCTTGACCTTTGAGTTGCATTCACATTTGCAGCAGTTTGGCCTTTTCTTTGCAGTGTGTGCAGAATTATTAGCCCAGGTTCACCTGCTGCTCCCACCAGTCCCACCAGCTCTGCCACCAGTGAGCCACCATCACTTTGGCCACCTCTGATCTCCGACAGGGACCCCTCCCACTCCCCTGGGGCACTCAGATCCCATTCCATGGTCAGGGTAAGACCTTTTTAGGCAGCCTGGGGACCATAAAAGGCAGCGGGACAGTTCTTGTTGCGACACACACACCGCTGCTGGGTCCGCTGCGTGGCACGTCCAGCTTAAGCTTGTCAGTCCTTAATTAGCTGTAAGAAGGAAACAATCGAAAAGGTCCTTGGGGTAACTGGGAGCCTGCCTGGAGCTAATCTTCTTCCGTATTGTGCTGCAGAGATTCAGGCCGGCCCGCCCAGGGAGCAGCTCCCCACTCCCACTCACCAGGGCGATCCCTCCAGCCCGGGCTTTCTCTCCTGCGAGCATAAAAACGGTGTGGACTTCCTCTGGGATAACTCATATGAAATAACAAAAAACAAAACAAAACAAAAAACCCAAAACAACAACAACAACAAACCACCAAAAAAAAAACAAACCCAAAAAAAAAAACCCAAGCAAACAAAAAACCCGAAAATCCCACAACCAAACAACCCCACTCCCACAACAACAAGAAACCCAAACAAATCAAAGCCACCAACCAAAACCTCTTTTAAATTAACAAATTGCAGTTTCCCTTTCTGTAGGTCAAATGCAGCCAGCCAAGGTGTATGGTTTAACAATAAATTCAGGTGTCACCGCAGAAAAAGTGACATTAAAGCCTCTGTTTCCAGCAGAAAGCCTAGTGTCTCTAATTACCTGCATGTATTTGCGTCACTGCTACATAAGCCACCCAAGAATTTCAAATATCAATATCCTTCACCATATAAAATCCCTCTGTACACAACAGCACTGTCAAGAAATGTGAAGTAGCAGAGTCCTCTGCAGTTTTTTGATCCAAGTCCAGAATCAAAAAATATGTAGAAAGGGTACATTTTCATTCTCTCTCTTCTTTCAGCCTCTTTTCCTTTTCAGATCTGGAGCTTAGTCCAGAGCTGCTTCTGAGCACACAGAGTTGTTGTATTTAAACACAGACTGCTCATTCCTGGCTGGCTGTCACATTCTGTCCCTGCTGGGGCACAGTGTCCCTGACAGGCAGGTGTGGAAGCTGGAGCTGGATTGTTGGTATGAACACAGTGGGAGGCTACCCACACTACAGTGTCCTTGATAATAGGGTGAGGACATTGATCTTGAGCTCCATTAGAGGACCCAGAGTATGAACAGGAAACATTCACATTCAAACATTTACTCTAGATAGCTGACTACACTGATTTCTTTGGTGCATAATTCTTTGTAACGTATAGAATTCAAGTGTTTGCATATGCTCATATAAAAGAATGTGGTGTCCACAGTTCTAGCTCTGGTGTAGGCTGCCTAAAATCTGTGGCTGACTTCCAATCTTCTACTGCCTTTAGGTAAGAAGGTGAGAGAATGCACAGCCCTTCTTGCAGGCCTTTCCAGCCAGTCACAGCTGCAGCAGGACTTTGGAAGGGCAAGAAGGAGGAAGGCAGGAGGGAGGTGCAGGGGCTGCTCCCCCACCCCACATAGAGCACCCAGAAGTTTACAGGCTGCAACTTCTCTGCCTGGCCCCTGCCAGAGGTGTTTAAATCTTCATACCATGAACAGCTGATGGAATTTGCCTTTAAACTCAGAAAAGTAGGGATTAACAAACCTAATGCAGAATGTCATGAGCAGGCCTGAGTGGCTGCTGCTTGTTACTCCAATATTCTTGTACCTGTCTCAGTTCCCACTGAGAACAGTTGGTTTCTGTCATGCCTGTTGTTCTGCAAGCATTGCAGAGGTTACTGCTGCCAGAAAAACATTCTCACTTCTCCCTGCCCTGGCCTTTCATTTCTTACCCTGGTCTGCCCCCTGCTCTAAGCTGGCACTTGCATTCAAGAGGCAGCTGCATGAAAAACCAAATAAAAACCAACTGCTGGCCTAAGAAATAACCCTAATAAGAGAAAAGAGTTGTTTTTCAAACTAGCTGAGTCAGAAAAATGAGCAGTGACAAAAAAAAGCTGGTGCCAACTTAGAGCAAGGACACCCATGAGCAGGAGGAGGAGGTTGAGGACACATGGCAGGCACAGAGGCTGAGACAGGGATGAACATTTTCTCAGCAGAGGTGTCAATGTGCCTGTGTGTGACACCAAGTCTGTACACACCCTTGTCTCTCTGGCAGGTAAGGGGATAGGAAAACTCACCAGAGGCTGGCAATATCACACAGAGCCCCTCTGGGACTTTGGCAGGTTGTTCCTTCAGGACAGAGACCTCTCTGTCACTCTGTCACACCACATCTGCACAACCTGCAGACCAGGCCAAGCACTTCTCAGAGAGAAGTGTTGTCATTTAAAACATGATCCAGTCATGTCAAAATGAAACTTTTTGCTGGAAAAGGGGAAAAGGTACCATGATTTTAGTCAGAAAATATATTTTTAAGAAAACTTTGAAGTCTCTTTCTTTGACTAATGGATAAAAGAGATGGAGAAAGTGTTCTACAGTACATCCTTGACTTAGGCTGTTTAATAGTGTAAAAGGCTATAGAAATGGTCATTTAGAGCAAGTGCAAGATTTTCAATAAACTCTTTAATTTGTGGAAGCAAATTTATTCTTTTCTATGTTGGGTTTTATCACCTAGTTTCTTTTATAAGAGAACAAGCAAGGAAATGGGTGTTTGTTTAGAACTCAAGAAAGCTTTCAGAGAGGCAAGTGCAGACTGCAGGACTACTGGTGTGTGCATCACCCACCTCTGCTTAAGTCACCCTCCTTGATCTCTGGGGATGGAGGGAAAGGGACCAGAGGAAATCAAAAGAAAAACAGCAGTGTTATCTCTGTTTTTCTCCTGTACCCTGTCAGTCTTTTCTTCCTGAATAATCCATGTCTTAAGTACTATCAGGAGTGTCTTTCCCCACCGCAGAGAGCTGTGCCCAGAACAGCCAGAGATGAGCAAAAAGGGAATGAGCAAAACAAAGTCCTCATAAACAAACTACAGGCATCCTCAGACCAGTGAAAACCTCAGAGCAGGCTCTATAGATCCAGCAGTGTTTTATGGTGAAACACAAACAACTACAATCTCCCAGACAACCTGAGAATACACATGAGGAGTCACCTGTAGCTGTCATTAAAGCACAGGCACGCTCAGCTGCAGGCTGTGGCTGTGCAGAGATGCTGCTTCATCCTTCTTCCATAGAACTTCATGGAAAGGGCTTAGCAACTGTCAGGAGGATTTAGTCCTGCCCTATAATACACCTCATTTTGGGAAACCTCTGTCTCTGGCCATCCTCAGGTGCATTTTATGGTGACCTGTGGGCCTGGGACCACGAAATGCCGCAAAGCATTGATTCCTGGGTTTGCTGCCCAGCTGTCCCAAAATCAAACCCTTTCTGACAGGGACACCCTGGAGAGGAGTCTCAGATGGAGGAATGTGCCTAGCTCCTCACAGAACCCCTCAGAAAGGAGCACCAACATGGGCCAGGTCCACACAACTACACCCAACTCCAAAGGTGCCCTGCAGATCTTGGTGGTGGCTTTGTGGCTGGGCAAGAATGCTGCTCATGAGGAGTGAGAGTTTTTCAAAGGAGCAAAACTACAGGAGGGAGACTTAGGCTTGGTTTTTCACCTCTCTTCAGAGTCTGCTCTGCCAGAACACCATAGGGGAGGTTCTGTGGCCTTCTACACTGTGGAATTTGGTTTATTTGAAACATTTGGTGGTTTGGGGAGGTGTTTTCTGGTTTCTTTCCCTTTTTTTCAGAGGGCTCGCATGGATTTCTGGTTGGGGGTTCTTTCCTGCATTTGGGAAGGAAGGATTTTCTTTTCTTTTCTTTTCTTTTCTTTTCTTTTCTTTTCTTTTCTTTTCTTTTCTTTTCTTTTCTTTTCTTTTCTTTTCTTTCATGTGGGGAGTGCACTTAGTTTCTTTCCACTTTATTTTTTGGTTTTCTGGTTGGGGTTTAGTTTTGTTTTTTCATTTTTTGATTTGTGGCTTGGCTTTTTGTTGTTGGTGGTGGGGTATTAGTTTGTTGTTGTTTGGGGGTGTTTTTTGTGTGTGTTTTTGGGGAAGG